>CAUYLG010028971.1:0-52515 GCA_963573385.1 Cacajao melanocephalus
TTTTTTGGGGTGGTGCACTCTCTGTGTCCATGGGGTTCCCCCCCCCCCCCCCCCCCCCCCCCCCCCCGCCAGGAGACCGTGCTGCCTTCCTGGTTCTGTGCCTAGAAGAGTACAGAGTACACTGCAAGTTTTATCTGTCATTTGTATTCCCCTCAAGATCCTCACCCAGCAGCTCCAACCACCTTAAGCTGGCAGACAGGGAGCTGCTTAAACCCACATTTTCCATGCAGAAAGCATCTACTGAGCCAAACGAGGGTTGCGGGGGAACGTTTAACCTATTCAAAAGAGAAAGAAGTCCTACCTTTGTAGAGAACTGGTTCCATCACTGCCCTAGTCACAGAGAACCTTCATCACTTAGAGCACAGAACCTCCACATGGTGATTCCCCAGAGCCCCGCCCTTCACCTAGATGGCAGCATTTGTATCCTAACTGGCTTCCTGGGGAAAGACTGGCCAACATAGTCATGGTCTCACAGCAACCAAAGATTAAGAATATTCCCCGAAATCTAGGGTCAAGACACTGCTATTAAAAGGAACTCTTGTTCTTGTGAAAGAACTAGGAAAACAAGAATGACAAATATAGCCACATCCCCTTTTAGAAGATCCAGCTATGGTCAGAATCAGAGGCAGAGAAAGGAGTTTGTCCTGCCCCCAAGGCCAGTTCCCTACTCCTAGAAAAGGAAAAACTCACAGGTCCTTAGATAGATGGGTTCCTGGTAACAAGGGGCTAATCAAATAGCAGCCTACACTGTGTGCTAGACACTATGCTAGTAACCCATAGTAAGGATACTGAGGCCCAGAGAGATTGAGTGGCTTGACCTACACAGCTGGAAAGTAGCAAAATGAGAATCTGAACTCAGGTGATCCAACTCTCCTCAGTGCTACTGTAAAAGGAACCAAGCTACACTCCCCACCACAGAGGGCTTTCCTGAAGCAGACTGGCAATGAGATGTTGAGAATAACACCAAGGGTACTTACAATCAGGAGGCTTCCAGTTTACTCAGTTGGCTCAATCCTGGAGTGATGCAGTAGAAAGAGCTTGGATTTTGGAGTCATCCATTCAGGGTTCAAATCTTACAGTGGTATGAGTCTGTACATATTGCTTTGCGTCTCTGAGCTCAGTTTTCTCATCTGTAAAATGGGAATCATCATACCTGCCTTACCAAGTTATGGGGAAAATTAGAGATAATTACACAATTGCAATGCCCTATATATGTGTGTGGTCAGTAGTTATTGCTGCTATTAATCTACCATGAAAACAGTGCTGGACACAAATTTAGGTCAATAATAATACTAGACCATTATAAGCTCCTCAAGGCAGAGGCCTGTGTTTTATTAGTTTCCGCAGCCCTACACAAGAGGTCAGCAAACTCTAGCCCTGAGGGCCAAAGTCAGCCCACTGCCTCCTTCTGTAAATGAAGTTTTATTGGAACACAGCCATATCCATTTATTTAGTCTCCTGACTGTGGCTGCTTTTATGTTACAAAAGCAGAGTTGAATGGTTTCAAAGCTATTTTAAATATTTACTGTCTGGCCTTTTACTGAATATAAACCTGGTGGATTACAGCTGCTTAGTATTTCTTTAACCCTCAACCCTGACTCTTCATTCTATCTCTGCCAATGATTTGCTGTGTGTTCTCAGGTAAGTCCCTTACCATCTCTGGGCCTGTTTCCTTGAGAATTTGGTTGATATCAGTGGTCCTCAAACACTGCATCATAATCACCTGGGAATGGTTTTGGAGCCTCCTAGAGATGTTGACTCAGTAGGTGCTTTTGCTTTAGACAAAGTCTGACTCTATCACCTAGGCTGGAATGCAGTAGAATCCCAGCTCACTGCAACCTCTGCCTCCTGGGTTCGGGAGATTCTCCTGTCTCAGCCTCCTGAGTAGCTGGCACTACAGGTGCATGCCCAGCCTGGAATCTGAATTTTTCAGAGTTCCAGAGATTCCGATTGCTTGTAAGTTTGCAAGTTGGCTGAAATACGAAAGAGGCAATAGGGCGTGGTAGAAACTGCAGTGAGCAGAAGAACCTAGGTGCTGCCTAAAGAAACAGCCACTATTCCCCTTTAACCAGTTGTTACCACATGGAGTGTGGGCCTGGGGTTGCTAGACCAATTGCTGTTTAAGGAGAAGCCAAAAGAATTTCTGGAACTCTTTCATGTTTTCAATATTGCCAGCTCATTTGACTTTAAAACACTCCGCTGGCTAGCTAAAAGATATCTGGAGGCTGTATTTGCCCTAGATTACTAGGCTGTGACTTCCAACAAAATGATTTCCAAGAGCCGTCTCAGCTATTACCAGCTAAGATTTAATTTATGTAGCAGACATCTAAATCATGCTCATTAGGTGCCTATCATTGGTTTAGATACTATGCACAGATGAATTCATTTAATCCTCCTCACACCCTTATTATAACCTGTGGGAATTCATTCAGGGTGGTGGCAAAAATATTAAGGGAAAATTTATTAGAGAGAGTTATAGCATATAGAAAAAACAGGCCTTCCAAAAGGGTTTGAGACTATGTTTTCATCCTGAGTGAATTCCCATGTCAACCCATTTTACAGACGTTGAAACTGAGAACACAGAGGCGCAAAAAGTGTGGGAGCTAATTTGGATTACACAAGATATTTGTCTGTAACCACAAGATATGCCCTTAGGTTCCCCCCTACCCCCATCACTTGCTGATGTGGCTTTTTTTTTTTTTTTAATTCCATGAGTGCAGCAAACAGCCCGGCCTACCTTCTTTGCCCGCAAGTTCGAAGCCGTGGTGAATCAGGAAATCATTGGGCAGCTGGACTATTACCTGTATGGAAACTACCCTGCAGGTACTCCGGGCCTCCGCTCCTACTGGGAGAACGTCTATGATGAGCCTGATGGCATCCACGGCCTGAGTGATGTGACGCTTACCTTGTACCACTCCTTTGCCCGCCTGGGTCTTCGACGGGCCGAGACGTCACTGCACACAGATGGGGAGAACAGCTGCCGGTAAGCCCTATGGGATGCAGAGAGGGGATCTGAGAAGCAGAAGGCGGCTCAGGGTGCAAGCGGTGGACGGGGGGCTTCTTCCTCTTTAGGGATCTGCAGTGCCACCCTCTACTTTCTCTTCCTTTGCCTAAAATTCATCTAATGCCACCTTCCTAGTGTGCATGGCATTTCCAATCCAAGCCATCACCACACTTTTTGCTTCACTTTCTCAGATACCAGATCTCCTCTGCACCCGATGATTTTACTGATTCTTCGTGCTACATATATATATATATATACTTTAGAAGGAAGCTTCATGTCACCATATCATATGTAGCATTTGTCTTAAGTGGAAGGTAGCCATGAATATACAAAACTTTCTTTGATGGAAAACGTCAAAGGTGTACAAAATAGAACAGTGTGACGCCATGTTCCCATCACCAGGCCCTGGCAGTTTCCAACTCGGGTCTGATCTTGTTTCATTTTCATCTTCACCCACCTTCCACCTCCTCCCAGATCAGTTTGAAGTCAATCCTAGACATCCTATCATTTCAGTCATCAATATTGTAATAATGTATCTCTGAAAAATAACTCCTTTTTAAAAACATTCACCATGTCATCATCATACCTAAAAATATAACAAAATTAATAGGCAGAACTATTGTTTAAACTTCTTAGCCACCACTTACAATCATCTCATCTGCCAATATTTCAGGAAAGAGTGTTCTAGAAGATGTGGAAAGAAGGGAGGAGGTAGGAAAATAATGCAACATAATCCCTCCTCCTCCCGTCTCTTTTCCTAAGCCAGCCAAGCCTTTCACGTTGTGTACCCGTTCTTTTGTTCTGAAGCAATATGCGTATTGGATATTTACATAATTGCAACAAGAATTTGGTATCCTGTTTTCTTCCCTTGGCATTATACTATTAGCCCTCATTTCTCACACCGCTCTGCAGCTTCCGCAATGATAATGATTCTTTTTAGTGCCTCTAGTATTCCATTGAGCAGAAGTTTCAGAGTTTGCTTAATCCAGCCCTTCACTGCTACCATTGTCAGTCATGTGCCATTGTAAATAATGTTCTAATGAATATCTTTTTGCAGAAAACCCCTTTTTTTCCATTCTCTTTTCTGATTATTTGCTTAGGATAGATTCCTAGAAGTGCCTATAATCACTCTGCTTCTTTTTCTCCTTTCTCTGCTCCACAAAATAACTTTTTTTTTTTTTTAGCACCAGTCTCTGACAGAGGGGAAGAAGATTGTTCCCTAACTGTCTACAAACACAGGCAGGTTTCCCACCTGGTATCTCATCCCTAGCCAGCAAGCTTTCTGCAGGGCTATGACACTGTCCCATCACCTCCTCCCATCCTTCAGCTTCTCCCTCCATCAAGGTTCTGATTTTGTTTAAAGGGAGACTAGCCTGGGTTAGGAACCCAGGATCTGCAGTTTAAACACTGCTTACCAGCTAGGGGCCCTGGGCAAGTCATTCGTCTCTCTGAGGTTCGTTTTCCTCATCTATAAAATGAGAAGAGTAATACTCATCATCTTTACATCATAAGGTGTTATGGAGTTTCAAGAAGACAATCATCAAAAACTACCTGATGAGTTATATCATGTTATTCCCATTTTAACAGCATTGTACATACTAACTGCTTAGTGTTCAGGGAATTGCTGGTATCTTAGTTACCTGTTGCCATTATGATGCCGCCAACAGTGAACCTACTGTGTAAGATGGTAACACCTCCTTGTTCTCTTCCTGTGATTTTCTTTGCTCACAGCCTCCCACTGCATAGCCAACCCTTCCCAGGTCAGCAAAACCCTCCAAGGGCAACCTCCTCTCTGACTTATTCAAAGCTCACCCCACACCCACCATCTCCCAAGCTGAAAGTAGTTCAGGGACTTCACCTTGGCCATGCATAGAGTGCAGTATCTTGGGTCAAGGTCACCGGGGACTGTTTCTCCCTGCTGCAAAACCACTGTACGTATCCCCAGTACACAGTGCAGTACCTAATAATGACAGTTGCAGGCTTCCTAGAATGTATAAGGTAAATGATCTTACGGGAAATTCCAAAAGACACCCCCAATTTATTTAAGGTTGTTGAAAGTTTCTCCTAGTACTCGTTTTGGAATGAGGCAAGGCGTCACACTGCCTTGAGCCAGGAATCCTCTAGCATCCACCTCGTTTTTTATTGTAATGGAACTGTTGTGCCTTGCTGTGGGCAAAGCCAATGTATTTATGAATAGGAGCCTGAAAATAAATCAGGACAAAGGACCCTTATCCCAAAAGGCAGAAGAGATAGATTTCTAGCCCTGGGGCATCTGGGGAAACAGCGAGTGAAAACTTTAACAGTCTCATTTTATCTGGGTAATTTAGGCAAATTGTGCCTTTCCAGTCTATAAAATAACCTTTCATTAAATAATGTTTATTGATTTTGTTTTTCTCATTATAAAGTAAAAATGTGCATTGCAAAAATTTCTGAAATGGCAGATTGAGAGAATAAGAAAATAAAGTTTGCTTGTAATCCACCATCCAGAAATAAGGATGTCAGGATTATTATTTCAGGTCCCCAAATTCACATGCACTCCAGGGCCAGAAAAGAAGCACTAGAATCACTCAGTGTGGCGCCTGCAGAATTGGCTGACCACGGGAACCTGCAAGTGCATGGTGGTGAAATCCAGTACATCCCGTGGGAATGTAGACTTGGAGTTGCTATCCAAATCTCCTGATTTTTTTTTCAATGCTCATCTTATTTAAATAAGAAAGAAAAACACCTTTGGGCCAAACAAATACTTCTATGGCATTCCTATAGATTATTGTACAGCATCTTTTCTCTTTTGAGGCATTAACAGTTTTTATTACCTAGATACCAAATACAGTCAGGATGAGGCATCAGAGGGCTTTGTGTTCAGTCCTTGGTTACAGGGACTGCAGATGTAGCTTAGAAGCATAAGGTTCAAAAGGAAATCCTAGAATTTTCACCCATTCCATAAGAACCGATTGAACAGCTACCATGTGTCAGGCTCTGTGTTAGACGCTGAGAATTCAGCCTTGACCTAGGCAGACCAGGCCCCTGCACTCAAGGCGCTCCCATTCTAGTTCGAAGACAGACAGTACCTAAGCACCAGTAAACCAGAACAAAAGATCAGTAAGGTTAATGCCCTGCAAAAAAATGAAGATAAAGTCACATGAGAGTGACAGGTCGGAGGCAGCGAGAATGTCCTGCGCAAAAGCCCTGAGGCAGAATGAACTTGGCTTGTTCAAGGATCCAAAATAAAATCCCTGTGGCTAGAAGGTGGTGGATTAGGGTCGTGGGAAACAAAAGGAGGCTAGAGAAAGCGGCAGGGCTTTGTGAACCAGGTAAGGAGTTTGGATTTTATTGCAGGCAGTAAGCAAAGTACTTGTGGCATTTAAGTGAAGGATGATGGACATGGCCACTATGGGAACAGGTTTTAGTGAACAAAAGAAAGGGGGTGACAGGGAAGTTCCTGCAAAGGTCCAGGTCCAAAATGATGGTGGCTTGGACCAGGACTCTGGCAATGTATAAGGAGAATAAAGATGGAAGGGGCCAGGCGCAGTGGTTCACACCTGTAATCCCAGCTACATGGGAGGCTGAGGTAGGGAGAACTGCTTGAACCTGGGAGGTAGAGGTTGCAGCAAGCCGAGATTGTGACACTGCACTCTAGCCTGGCTGACAGAGTGAGACTCTGTCTCAAAAAATAAAAAGAAGAGAGGCAAGTAATCAAAGATTGGCTTCTAGGATTTTTGACTGCTGCCTTCTGGAAACACCTTCTTCCTTTACCTCCCATAACAAGAAGCTCTCCTGCTTTACCTACCTTACGCAACACACACTGATGGTGCATTACTTGTCTGTTGTCACAGTAATACTGTGTAACAGGGCCGGGTGCAGTTGCTCACGCCTGTAATCCCAGGACTTTGGGAGGTCAAGGTGGGTGGATCACTCCTGAGGTTCGGAGTTCGAGACCCCAGGCTGACCCACATGAAGAAACCCCATCTCTACTGAAAAAACAAAATTAGCTGAGCATGGTGGTGCATGCCTATAATCCCAGCTACTCAGGAGGCTGAGGCAGGAGAATCGCTGAAACCCAGGAGGCGGAGGTTGCAATGAGCTGAGATCATGCCATTACACTCCCACCTGGGCAACAAGAACAAAACTCCGTCTCAAAAAAAAAAAAAAAAAGATGAAATAAAAACACTGTGTAACACACAACTCCCAAATCACTCTTTTGAAACAATAGATATTTATGTAATGCTCAAGTTTGCAGGTCAGCTGGACAGTTTTCCCCTTCCAGGCTGGCCTTGCTCCTGTATCTGCAGCCAACTGCAAGTCGGGAGGGTGGCTCTGTGGCCCTTGGCTGGGAATAGTTGCCTGATCCAAGGGTGGCTTCAGCTGAGACAACTGGGGTAGCTCTGCTGGTTAAAATGTCTCATTCTCCAGCAAGCTAGCCCAGGCGTGCTCTCATGGTGACCCCAAAAGAGCAAGAAAGCAAACAGAAATGTGCAAGCCATCTTGAGGCCCTGACTCAGAACTGACATGACAGCCCTTCCGCTTTCTGTTGTCCATAGAAGATTCCAGAGGTAGGAAAATAGGTTCTGCCTCCTTGGTACAAGGAAACTGGCGAAGTCACATAGAAGAGAGCCTAGCATACAGGAAATGTGAGATTTGGGGATATTAGTGCAGGTGACCACTGGCTCTTTCATGACACACTCTTTGCTGTCCAATATGGTAGCCACTAGCCACAGTGGCTATTTAAGTGTAAATTAACTAAAACTCCAATTTAAAATTTAGTTCCTCAATCATGTTGGCCACATTTCAAGTGCTCAGCAGTCATATGTTGCCAGTGGCTACTTTATGGGACACCACAGAATACTGGTCGGGTGACAGGTGCACCAAAATCTCACGGATCACCACTAAAGAACATATTCATGTCACCAAATACGACCTGTTCCCCAAAAACCTATGGAAATAAAAAGTTTTGGGCCAGGTGCAGTGGCTCACACCTGTAATCCCAGCATTTTGGGGGGCTTAAGTGGGCAGATCACTTGCAGTCAGGAGTTTGAGACCAGCCTGGCCAACATGGTAAAACCCAGTCTTTACTAAAAATACAACAATTAGCCAGGCGTAGTGGTGCACGCCTGTAATCCCAGCTACTCGGGAGCCTGAATCAGGAGAATCACTTGAACCCAGTAGGCAGAGGTTGTTGTGAGCCGAGATTGCACCACTGCACTCCAGCCTGGGCAACAGAGACTCCGTCTCAAAAAAATAAAACATTTCTGTGATCACAGGAGGTTTTGTGGGACAGCCCTGACTAGAGTTTGCTGCAGTGGTCAAATCACAGAACAGTCTCTGGACTTTCTGCTCCCAAAGTCCAGATTTAGAACAGGTTTGTATGAACTGTGAATGTCCAGCAAATAATCTGAAGACTGTGCAAGTTTGTTTTTTTTCCATGCCCCGCTGGAAGGCATCCCAGTAACAAGGCAGTGATTTCAGGAGATGTGTGAACACAGGAAGGCAGCTTCCCTACCTGTTATAATTGGACATAAAGACTTAAAACTTCAGATCAGGACCAGAGGGAAGGCTGCATTTCGCTGAACAGGGACAACGATTTGTGAAATGCTATCATGAAGGACCCACAAGCACCTTCTTAATGCTGTGCAATTTACACACTGCACAAGCGGCAGCTTTTTATCTGACAGCTAGGAAAGATACCAAGCCAGACTCCTTCAAGGTACTCTTCTTTTGCTCTCTGCTTTCCCCTTTTCTCCGGACATCTCTGCTTAGTTTATCTGCCCCTTTTAGCCAGTAAGCTTTTGTGGATCAAAGACATGCATTTTAAAACAACAAGCCGCCTATGCATGTATGGGAGTACGTGCATATGTGTTTATCTCAGATTGACAATCATTGTTAAAGATGGTAACTACTGTCAGTGATGAGGAGTATGAGAGCATAAATCAGTACTTCTGAAATAGTTAAGCTGCAGAGGCGAGGAGCCTCTTGGAGATTTACACAGGGAGAGAGATGAATGAAAGGTTTTGCTCAAGGATGTTTAACACAGCACCATTTATGAAAGCAAAAAATTAGAGTTATCCAATGATAAGGAACTTGTTTAATAAAATCTGGTATTAAGTACGATGAAATACTGTGCATCAACACACACAAAATCATGTCTTCAGAGACTTTTCAAAGATGTCATAATCCTCAGGAAGTACTATGGAACAAAAACAGAATAATAAGATACATAGAAAGATGCCAACTCTGTAGTATTTATGCAAATAGATGCTTAGAAAATCAGGCTGAAGGGAAATCCATCAATATGACAGTGTTCACACACCATTTTCACTGCCCAATACCAAGCACCAGAGGACTGATATCTGCGAATTGACATTATTTATGGGAAGAGGCATGGAAAGCAGTCATTTTACTTTCTTTGTTGTACTTTTCTATGGTCAGCATGTTTTTCATTTATAATCAGCAAAAAAAAAAAGTATCCATAGTCATTGAGATCATAGATACCTAGGGAGCAGCTTTCAGACAGATGTAAGGAATATGGTAGACATTATACACAATTGGAGTGGCGTTAGGAACAGGACTAGCACGGTGGGTGGGGAGCCTCCCTGTGATCCGACACACCTCAGGCCTTAACCCATGAGCACCTGTGTTTTCAGGTACTACCCCATGGGCCACCCAGCATCTGTCCACCTCTACTTCCTTGCCGACCGCTTCCAGGGATTTCTGATCAAGCATCATGCTACCAATCTGGCTGTGAGCAAACTCGAGACTCTGGAGACGTGGGTGATGCCAAAAAAAGTCTTCAAGATCGCAAGCCCACCCAGTGACTTTGGAAGGCTTCAGTTTTCCGAGGTAAGAAGCCAGGTGTTGTCACATCGCATTGTCTTTTGCATTCCCCTTGGCCAGGTTCTACTCCACAATCTGACACTTCTAGTTGGAGATGGAGAAGGAGAGGACCCGGAGATCCCTAAATATAAGCTAACCCTGTGCCTGGAGAAGGTTCTCCAGCCCCAGTCACTGGCACCAGCATCTCAAACAGGAAAGGATCAAACCAACCAGAACATGGATATATTTGTTAGAGTAAAATTTCTGCTCCTCTGAAGTTTTCATCCTAGCCAGTGATGACTCCTAAACCACTGTCAGTAATAAACCAGTTTTTTTTAATGAAGTAGTGGTACTAGTCCCATGTTACATAATGGACAACTGAGGCTTATAGAGATCCAAAGATTTTCTAGTTTGCTAGGAAGTGGGAGAGCTAAAAATTCAACCTGAGTGTCTTTGGCCACAAATCCTCTGCTTAGTTGTGGTTTTGTCTCCCCAGGTTTTAGCATACATGTATTAGCTCAAGGTATGTACCAGATCAGTCATTGAATATATGATTAGATGAGAGGATGGATGGACAGATGCATCGCATAGCTAGCATTTTTTTATCATTCTGATCTAAATCCAAATGATGTACCTTCAGAGAAGCCTTCCCTGGCCACCCACATATACCACCACAATAGCTACATTCTCCACCCAACCCGTCTCTGTTTTAATGCTTTTTCTTAGCATTTACTATCTAAAATTATCTTGTCGCTTTATCTGATCACTCTTTGATTGTTCAGAAGAGAGCTGGAAGTGTGTCTCCCTCATTCACTACGGTATCCGCAGCACAGAGAGAGTACATCATATTTGTAGATGCTGAATAAGACATTTGAATGAATGAGTGAGTGCACTTGGATGGTGGTGTAGGAAGGAAAGGGAAGCATGATCTAGCCTGGTGCATGTTGTTCACACAAACCTGCAGCACCTGTTTTCTGCCTTCTTCCTGTCAGTAACTGCTAAGGAGGTGATTTGTCACAGTGATTCTGACTGATGGATTAGGGACCAAGAGTCTAACTATAGAATATGGTGCCTCTCGAGGGGCTAGGAGTATGTTGGGGAGAGGGGAGTCCCACCTGCTTATACTCTCCTTGCCAGTCCTTCTCCAGCCCCTGTGGACTTCCTGACTAACCTTTGCTCCAGTGAATGTATCCCATGACATACAGGCACCAGCACAAGTTTCTTGTTAAGCCACTGTTTTCAATTAAGGCTCCCAGTGGATTTTCCGGATGTGCACTGCCAAGGGAGCCCAGTCTATAAATTACTGGCGTCAGGGGACAATTAAGACACTGCCCCAGTTGGATTCTGTGCTAGGGGCCTGAGCAGCCAATTGACAACATTAATGTCCCATTAAAGAGATGAATGCCTGGTGTCTGGGCTCTCCCTGCTTATCAGCCTGCTGTTGGGTGACTGGGTGCTTCTGGCAGTGACAAATGATGTTGGCCCCTCCATGGCTAGTGCTTTGGGGGAGGGTCCTTACTACATAGGTCTGGTACTTTTGGTGTGAGAACCACCAAGATCATGGGCAAAATTAACAGCATGTAATGCAGAGAGCCCTAACTTGTATATTGAATTTTTTTTTAAGTCTCAATTAATTTTAATGGCAAATGAACAAAAAGGCAAGGAAGAACTCCAGGGCCACTCTGTGGGCTATTTAGAATCTCCTTGGTGTTAGCACCATCCCAGGGCCTTGCATCCCAGTGCCTGGCTCATGGCAGGTGGCCAGCGTGGCTGAACAGCTCAAATATATTTCCCCAATCCATGGGAATCCCATGCTATTGACTTGGAAAAAAAAGATGCTCATTCTTTCCACAGGTTGTCACTGAGTGCCTACTGTGTGCTAGGTTCAGGAGGGATCGTGGTGAACCAGACAAACCAGGACCCTGTGGTCATGGAATTGCAGTCCAGTGGGGCAGCCAGCCAGCGAGTGAGCAAATAGATACACAAACACAGCTCAGCTAATGACAGGTATTCTAGAGAAAATAAAACTTCATTCATGTGATTGCTGGGGACGCAGGACATTGATGGGGACAACCTTCCATAGCATGATTCATCCAGGAAGGCTTTTCCAAGGAGATCACTGCAGAGCGAACATCTGTAAGAGAGCCAGTCCTGGGGAGAGCTGGAGCATTCTGAGCAGAGAAGAGCATATACAAAGGCCCTGAGGCACTGGGAATGAGCTAGGAGTACTCGAGTTGCAGGGAGACCAATGTGCTGAGTGCAAGAAGTGAGAGGGAAACTGGTAGAAGAGAGGCCTGAGAGAGTAGAGTGGTCTTGTAGCCCCTGGAAAGACGTTCAAGTTGTATTTTAAATGCAATAGAAAGATAGAAGGAAAATGGCAGCTAGGAGGCAGGACTAACTTACAGCTCCCACTCGGATGGACAGAGCAGCATGTGGAGCCCCACACCATGAACTTTTGCTGCAAAAACTACTGCAGGAACATGCCAGGAAAGACAAGAGAATCCATAGAGCCATTGAAGGAGGTAGATTGCCACTTCAGGCTCTGTGGGACAGCAAAGGAACTGTGAGTCTGCTTGCTTTCCCAAAAGGGAGGCTCGTAGCCTGGGGCAAGTTCTCAGCCCTGCTCACTGGGTGCCTGGAAGTAAAATGCGTTCTGTTGAGTGGTGGCGCAGTGGGAGTGAAACGGGCCTTCCGGGATGCATGGGAGCTGGGTGAGGCATGTGGCTGCCGGCTTTCCCCCACTTCCCTGGCGACCTGTGTGACTCAGCAGAGACAGGGATTACTGACTCAGCAGTAATCCCCCAGGAACATAACTCCATGGGCCTGAAAATCACACCCCAGCCTCCACTGCAGCCACAGCAAGCCCTGTCCATCTTTCTCTCCCTGCCCTGGTAGCCGAAGACAAAGGACAAAATTTCTTGGGAGCTCTGACCCTAGGGCAAGACAGTATCCTCCCTGTACAACTGCAGCTGATGTGCTCTTGAAAGCACCACCTCCTGGCTGGAGGCCAGCCAACACAGAAACGGCGCACTTAAAAATGAAACCAAGGGGCCGGGCATGGTGGCTCATGCCTGTAATCCTAGCACTTTGGGAGGCCAAGACAGGCGAATTACTTGAGGTTAGGAGCTTAAGACCAGCCTGGCCAACATGGTGAAACCCTGTCTCTACTAAAGTACAAAAATTAGCTGGGCATGATGGCATGTGCCTGTAATCCCACTACTGGGAGAATCACTTGAACCCGGGAGACGGTGGTTGCAGGGAGCTAACACCACTGTACTCCATCGAAGGTGGCTGAGCAAGACTCCATCTCAAAAAAAAAAAAAAAAGAAAGAAACCAAGGACACTGGCAGAGTCCATTTCACTCCCCTGCTACCTCCACTGCAGCAGGTGCTGGTATCCACAGCTGAGAGACCTTAAAACAGATCACATCATAGGACTCTTTGCAGATAACTCCCCAGGACCAGCCCAAAGCCTGATAGCTCCACTGAGTGGCTAGATCCAGAAGAGAAATAAGAATCACTGCAGTTCAGCTCTCAGGAAGCCCAATCCCTAGGGAAAAGCGGAGAACACCATATCAAGGTAGCACCCTGAGGGACAAAAGAACCTGAACCCCAGCCCTTGAGCCCCAGATCTTTCCTCCAACATAGTCTACCCCCATGGGAAGGCACCAGAAAAACAGTTCTGGCAATATGACAAAATAAGGTTCTTTAACATCCCCAGAACATCACACTAGCTCACCAGCAGTGGATTCAAATCAAGAAGAAATCTCTGAATTGCCAGAAAAAGAATTCAGATGTTCAACTATTAAGCCAATTAAGGAGGCACCAGAGCAAGGTCAAGTCCAACTTAAATTTTAAAAAATGATATATGAATGGAAAAATCTCCAATGAAATATAAACAGAAAATAGTCAACTTCTGAAAATGAAGAACACATTTAGAGAATTGCAAAATGCACTGGTAAGTCTCAGCAGTAGAATCAAACAGAAGAAAGAACTTCAGAACTTGATGACAAGGCTTTCAAATTAACCCACTCCAATGAAGACAAGAAAAGAATTTTTAAAAATGAACAAAGCCTTCAAGAAGTTTTGGAGTATGTTACACAACCAAACCTAAGAATAATTAGTGTTCCTGAGGAAGAAGAGAAATCTAAAAGTTTGGGAAACATATTTGAGGGAGTAATTGAGGAACACTTCCCTAGCCTTGCTAGAGATCTAGACATCCAAATACAAGAAGCTCAGAGAACACCTCGGAAATTCATTGCAAAAAGATCATGCCTAGGCATGTAGTCATCAGGTTATCTAAAGTCAAGATGAAAATAATTTTAAGTAGCAAAAGCATCAGGTAACCTATAAAGGAAAACCCATCAGATTAACAGCGGATTTCTCAGCAGAAACCCTACAAGCTAGAAGGGTCCTATCTTTAGTCTCCTTTAAACAAAACAGTTACTAGCCAAGCATTGTATATCCAGCAAAACTAAGTTTCATAAATGAAAAATAGTTTTCTTTCAGACAAATGCTAAGAGAAGTCACCACTACCAAGCCAGCACTACAGGAACTGCTAAAAGGAGTTGCAATCTTGAAACAAATCCTCAATATAAACCAAAATAGAATCTTCGTAAAGCATGTATCTCATAGGATCTGCAGAACAACACAGTAAAACAAACCAAGGTTTTCAGGCAACAAATAGCATGATGAATAGAATAGTACCTCACTTCTCAACACTAATGTTGAATGTAAATGGCCTAAAAGCTCCACTGAAAACATACAGAATGGATAAAAATTCAACAACCAAGGATCTGCTGTCTTCAAGAGACTCATCTGGCCCATGAGGACTCACATGAACTTAAGGTAAAAGGTGAAAAAAGAGACTCCATGCAAATGGACACTAAAAGTGAGCAGGAGTAGCTATTCTTATCAGACAAAACAAAACCTTAAAGGAACAGCAATTAAAAAAGACAAAGAGGGACATTCTATAATGATAAAAGGACTACTCCAACAGGAAAATATCACAATCCTAAATATATATACAGTAACACTGGGGCTCCCAAAACAATTACTACTAGACCTAAGGAATGAGATGAACAGTAACACAGTAATATTGGTACACTTCATCAAAACAGAAAATCAATAAAGAAACAATAGACTTAAGCTATACCCTACAACAGATGTACTTAACAGATATTTACAGAACATTTTACCCAACAACTGTAGAATATACATTCTGTTGACAGCACATGGAACATTCTCCAAGGTAAGACCATATGATAGGCCACAGAACAAGTCCCAACAAATTTAAGATAATCAAAATTACAGCAAGTGCTCTCTCGGAATAAAATTGGAAATCAGCTCCAAAAGGAACCCCCCAAATCATGCAAATACATGGAAACTAACATGCTCCTGAATGTTGGGTCAACAATGAAATCAGGGTGGAAATTTAAAAATTTTTTAAACTGAACAGTAATAGTGACATACTCTATCAACACCTCTGGGAAATAGCAAAGACAGTGCTAACAGGAAACTTCATGCCTACCTCATTAAATGCCTACCTCAAAGTCTGAAAGAGCCCAAATAGACAATCTAAGATCATACCTTAAGAAGCTAGAGAAACAAGAACAAACCCAAACCCACCAAGGAGGTGAAAGACCTCTGCAAGGAAAACTGCAAAGCACTGCTACAAGAAGTCATAGATTATACAAACAAATTGAAATATATCCCATACTCATGGATGGGTAGATTCAATACTGTGACCATGACCATACTGCCAAAAGCAATCTACAAATTCAATGCAATTCCCATCAAAATACCACCATCATTCTTCACAGAACTAGAAAAAGCAATCCTAAAATTCATGTGAAACTAAAAAAGAGCCTGCGTAGCCAGGAGTCCTGGCTAAGCAAAAAGTCCAAGCCTAAGCAAAAAGAACAAATCTTCAGGCATTACATTACCTGACCTTAAAGTATACCATAAAGCCACAGTCACCAGAACAGCACGGTACTGGCATAAAAGCAGGCACATACACCAATGGAACATAATCGAGAACACAGAAATAAAGCCAGATACGTATCTTCAACAAAGCACACAAAAACATAAAGTGGGGAAAGGACATCCTATTCAACAAACGGTACAGAGATAATTGGCAAGCCACATGTAGAAGAATGAAGCTGGATCCTCATCTCTCACCTTATATAAAAAGCAACTCAGGATGGATCAAAGACTTAAATCTAAGACATGAAACCATAAACATTCTAGAAGATAAAATTGGAAAAACCCTTCTAGACACTGGCTTAGGCAAAGATTCATGACCAAGAACCAAAAAGCAAATGCAACAAAAACAAAGATACATATATGGGACTTAATTTTAAAAGTTTCTGCACAGCAAAAGAAATAATCAGCAGAGAGAACACACAACCCACAGAGTGGAAGAAAATCTTTGCAAACTACACATCCAGCAAAGAACTAATATCCAGAATTTACAAGGAACTCCAATCAGCAAGAAAAAGCAATCCCATCAAAAAGTAGGCCAAGGCCGTGAAGACACAGTTCTCAAAAGAAGATATATAAACAGCCAACAAGCAAATGTTCATCATCGCTAATGATCAGGAAAACACAAATCAAAACCACAATGCAATACCACCTTACTTCTGCAAGAATGGCCATCATCAAAAAATAGATGTTGTCATGGATACGGTGAAAAGGGAAAACTTTTATGCTGTTAGTAGGAATGTAAACCAGTATAACCACTGTGGAAAACAGTGTGGAGATTCCTTAAAGAACTAAAAGTAGATCTACCATTTCTTCCAGCAATTCCACTATGGGCTATCTACTAGAAGAAAAAAAGTCATTATACAAAAAAATATATTTGCAGACATGTTTATAGCAGCACAATTTGCAATTGCAAAAATATGGGACCAGCCCAAATGCCCATCAGTCAACAAGTGGATAGAGAAATTGTGATGTGTACATACACACACACCATGGAATACTACTCAGCCATTAAAAGGAATGCAATAATGGTATTTGCAGCAACCTGGATGGAATTGGACAGCATTATTCTAAGTGAAGTGATTCAGGAATGGAAAACCAAACATTGTATGTTCTCACTCATAAATGGGAGCTAAGCTATGAGGACACAAAGGCGTAAGAATGATAGATACAGTGGGCTTTGGGGCTCAGGGAAAAGGGTCGGGGGAGATGAGGGATAAAAGACTACACATGGAGTGCAGTGTACACTGCTCAGGTGATGGGTGCACCAACATCTCAGAAACCACCACTAAAGAACTTATTCATGTAACCAGACACCACCTGTTCCCCCAAAACCTACTGAAATATATTATATATATTATATATTTATATATAATATATATTTTATATAGAATATATATATTTTTATATATTATATATATTTATATATATATTTTATATATTTTTTATATATATACACACACACATACATATATATATATAATAAACTCAAAAAATAAATAAAATGCAATGGAAAGCCATTGGTTGGTTGGAAGCCAGGGAGCAGGATATTAAGCTTGAACTTGAATATGTATTTGAATTTGGGTAATTGATCATTCTGCAGTAGATGGTGGACTTCCACAGTGAGGTACCTTAAGGTCTTGGAGGTCACAGAGAATATGACAGCAGCAGGGCCATAGCTCAGGCTGCCCCACCCCTCACCCTTCATGCTTGGGGACAGCAGCTGTCTCTTCATGCTCCTCGGCTGAGAAACAAGATCCACGCTGTCACCTGCTCCAAAACTCTCCTGTCCAGGTTATCTTGGTTTTAAAACTCAGATTTCAGGGAAATGTTTATCTTCATTTCTTTGGAGCATCCAAGGGCAGTGTCCTGGAGGGTTCCCATCTTCCCCTAACTGGTCAGAAATCCCTTCCTTAAATATGACCCCAGAGTAGTGCTGTGGCCATTCATCTGTTTTGTATCTGTTGAAAACTAGGGCGTGGAGGGAAGTCCATGCCAGTTCAGCCCCTACCAATTCAATATGTGTTCAAGTTCAAGATAGATTGATAGTTAAGTGATACATAGATGATTAACAGACAAAGAGATGGGTAGTTAGATAGGTAAATGGATAATTGATAGATAGAACAGACAGGACAGATTAATGAGACAGAGATAGATGATAAACACACATAAGTAGATGATCGATATATATAGATCAATCAGTAGACAATAGGTGCTAATATATCTCTATGGAGATCTAGAAATAGAGATATGTTGAACACCTATTGTCTATTGATCAATCTGTCAATCAACATATCTCTATACTGAGCACCTATAGTAGACTGATGTAGAAACAGAGATACATTGATCACCTGCTATATGCTCAGCACTGTTTCAGACACTAGAGAGATGCTGATGAGCAAGCCAGATACAGTTCCTGCCCTCACGGAGTTGATGGTCTAGAGCTGGAGAGAGAGAGTCCTAGAAATTAAAAGATGCAGCACTGTGGGGGTCAGGAGAAAAGCTATGATGATCAGATGTTTAGAGATGTACCTCAGTGGTGCCTGTAACCAGAAAAAACTTTTGGGTAGAGGAGATGCCTGAGCCAAAATCTAGATGACGAGTTTGAGCTGGCCGGGAGGAACAGGGGAAAGGAAGACTGGTCCAAAGGATGGTTGGGTGATGGCCAGAAGATCAGAGGAGACAGAAAGCCCTTCAGGATGAGGTGCTGGGAGTAACCCAGGGTGCCCTGGACAAAGGAGTAAGTGGAAGGGAGGGATAGAGACAACAGGACAGAAGTGAAGCCGGAGCCAGACCAGGTGTCCAGGACAGAGACGGGACTTATGAACCAAGAGTTGCTGAAAGGGGTTGTAAGTAGGAAAATAGAGATCACGTTTCTTTAGAAAAATCTCTAAGACCTTGAAGCCTGAAGTGAATCCTGCTGATGATTCATTTATTCCTTCAATAAATAGTATCCTTTTCATTCCTACTGTGTTCTGGGCACTGTGCTAGGCACTGGGGATGCTCAGAAGGTACTGGTTCCTGCTGATCCACAGGGTAGCAGAAAAATGCTAAGATTTCCCAAGTCTGGGAGGGATGCAGCCCCTGCATAAACATCAGAACAGTAACTACCTCTGCTACTCTCAGAATGGCTTCTCAGTCCTAATCTTTAGTCTCTTGTCTGATGAAAACTGGAAGGAAGATATGTGCCTGTGGGTGTACATGGATGGCAGCCACCCTTGGTAGGCAGTAGGCATTTGGTTTATATGTGTTGGACAAATGAATGAATGAGAGTGTGAACGAATGAATGAATGGGAGGCAATATGTAGCACAGTGGATGAGAATGCAGCCTCTCGGGTTGGACTTCCTGGGTTCTCATGCTGGCTCTGCCCCCTCTGACCATAGCAAGTTACCGCACTCCTCTGAGTCTCAGTTTCCACATCAGTAAAGTAAAGATAATGACAAAGATCTCCCCTTTATGGAGCTGGAAGTATCAAACGAATGGACACGTCAGCCTGGCGCACGGTCATCCCTCAGCAAGTGTTAGCAGTGGAGCCCTGTGCCCTGGGTAAAGAATGGACGGACATAGCAGCTCTTGCAAGAGCAACAAGAGAACAGATCAGCTCCTATTTCCCCTGCACATAGGAAATCTCAGAATGTAGGTATATATATCCACACCTGACCTTGGTGCGCACACACATTAGGATGCTAATTATGGGAAGACCACAGAGGCAGTACAAGCCGTTATTTGCCCCCAACATGTCCACATGCTGTGTCCTCAAAACCACTAAATTAATCCACCTGGAGGAGATCTCTCTTTTCACAGTAGATGACCCCTAATTTAATTTCATTTAAAATAGCCAACAGAACTCATTGTCAGGAATCTCTCTAGTTTATTCATTTTTTGATAAAGTCATTCACCCATTCATTCAACAAACATTATTCAAGCACCTACTGTATACTAAGCATGGCGGTAGGCACCTAGAAAGAGCAGAGAACCAGCCAGGTAAGGCCCCCGCCGTTACATAGAGCTTATATTACAGCTGGAGAAGATAAGGAATAAATACATCAACAGACAACTCTGAGATAGTGCTTATCACCACTGGTAGGAAGAAGAAGCGGAATGACACAGAGTGACTAAAGGGCCATTTGAAATTTGGGAGGTGCTGGCTGGGCACAGTGGCTCATACCTGTAATCCCAGCACTTTGGAAGGCAGAGGCAGGTGGATCACCTGAGGTCAGGAGTTTGAGACCAGCCTGGCCAACATGGCAAAACCCTGTCTCTACGAAAAATACAAAAATTAGCTGGGGATGGTGGCACATGCCTGTAATGCCAGCTACTAGGAGGGGCTAAGGGGGCTGAGGCAAGAGGATCACTTGAACCTGGGAGGTGGAGGTTGCAGTGAGCTGAGGTCGTGCCACTGCACTGCAGCAAAGGGAGGAAGGAAGGGAGGGAAGAAGGGAGGGAGGGGAAAGAAGGAAACGAAAAGAAAGTTGGGGGGCAGTCAGGGATAGACTCTGTGAGGTAGCCTTAGACATAAGGGGCTGGCTGTGCAAGAAGGAGTATTCCATGCAGGGAAGACAGTGCCGGAATGCTGAGCTGAGAATGAGCCTGCCTTGATTGAGGTGGCTAAAACAAGGCATCCTGGAGAAAGATGGAGAGGGAGTCATGGAGCTGGAGGAGGGGGCTAGCTCAGACTCTGAGTGCTGTAAGAAGCCTGCGGCAACAGTAAGAGGACACTTTACAAGGCCTTTCTGACTACAGGATATAGAAGAAAGTGCAGGTGGCAAAAGTGGAAGGAGGAAAGCCCGGAGAGGATTGCTGTGGGTCACAGCTGCACACACCCCCAGCTGGCTGGCAGAAAGGATGGACTGCAGGATGTCTCTCTGCTTACGGTCTAGCTCTAAGTGCCTTGGGAAAGCCAAAGCTCTCTTCCTAGGAAAGCTATATGAACCCCCGTAGATGACAGGAAATGCTGAGGGTCTCTCCTTGACCCTGGCTTATGACGGAGCAGCTGTAAAAACATGACCTGTATTCTTATTCGGAACCATTGCACCAAGTGGAGGGGTGTGATGTGGAAAACCAAGGGTGTATGTTTCCACAGAATGGCCTGCAAGCAAGGCCTTCATTCATTCGTTTGGTGCATGTTAGGTTTTCTTTTCAAAGCACATACCGTGTACCAGGCACAGGAGGCCTGGTGGTTTAATAAAAGGACCACAGGCCTTGTGATCCTCCAGACTGAGTCCAGATCTCAGATCTTCTGCTTACAAGCTGTGCAACCTTTGAGCAGGTGACTTAGTTGGGGCCTCAGTTTCTTCATCTGTAAAATGGGTATATTAACAAAGGGAATCCCAGGCCTTTCTGAGACTTAGCGCCCTAGTTCAGATGCAGTAACTTCAGAATCCACTCCCCTGTTTTCAGGTCGGCACTGACTGGGATGCTAAGGAGCGGCTGTTTCGCAACTTTGGGGGTCTCCTGGGGCCCATGGATGAGCCGGTGGGCATGCAGAAGTGGGGGAAAGGGCCCAACGTGACTGTGACTGTCATTTGGGTGGATCCCGTCAACGTCATCGCAGCCACGTACGACATCCTGATTGAGTCCACTGCTGAATTCACGCACTACAAGCCCCCTTTGAACTTGCCCCTGAGGCCTGGGGTCTGGACGGTGAAAATTCTCCACCACTGGGTTCCAGTTGCAGAGACCAAATTCCTCATTGCACCTCTGACCTTCTCTAACAGGCAGCCCATCAAGCCAGGTGAGTACTCCCAGTGTCTCTGCAGGGCAAGTACAGGGACTTTGAGGGTCTTTGGTGTTGGCAGGCCGCGCTGCTTGGATGTCGGGCGAGCAGCGGCCTTGCAGAACAGCACTCCTTGCTCTCTGTACTTTTCTCTGCTGTTTCCCTAGAGAACCATCTAATTTCCTACCTGCACACTGAGATGATGACATCTATCTAGGCTTTAGGTACCTATCTGTTAGATGCTCACCTACTGAACTTCCAGAGGGCTAGATCACATTGAAGACAGAATGGGAAATAAACCCAAGCAGGTATTAAGTATCAGCAAATCTCGTTTACTATTTTAAAAAAATTAAAACAGGAAATTCTGTTCATCAAAAATAAGACACACTAGGTGAAAAAGATGAACCACATAATTGTGGAAGATATTTGCTACTTTTTTTAAGTGCTCATCTTCAAAATATATAAAGAGATGCCACTAATTGGAAGTTGGCAAATCCAGCCTACTACCTGTTTTTGTAAATAAAGTTTTATTGGAACACAGTTACTATGCTCATTCATTTACACATTGCCTATTTCTGCTTTAGGGCTAGAGTGGCAGAACTGAATAGTTGTGACAGAGACTGCATGGCCCATAAAGCCAAAGATACTTACTATCTGGCACTTTACAAAAAAAAAAAAAAAAAAAAAACCACCAACCCTGCTATAAAAGGGAGGAAATAATGAAAGAGAGACCATGAATGGCCTCCCACACATAGAAAATGATGCTCAGCCTCATTAGAAATGAGAGAAATTAAAATTAAAAGCAAAGAGAGGTTCTACTTCACACCCATCATATTGGGAAATGCGTGACAGTCAGATAACAACCTGTGTTACGGCCAGGCGCAGTGGCTCACGCCTGTAATCCCAGCACTTTGGGAGGCCGAGGCAGGTGGATCATCTGAGGTCGGGAGTTCAAGACCAGCCTGACCAACATTGAGAAACCCTGTGTCTACTAAAAAGTTCAAAATTAGCTGGGCGTGGTGGTGTATGCCTGTAATCCCAGCTACTCTGGAGGCTGAGGCAGGAGAATCGTTTGAATCCCGAAGGCAGAGGTTGCAGTGAGCCAAGATGGCCCAACTGCACTCCAGCCTGGGCAACAAGAGCAAAACTCTGTTTTTAAAAATAAATAAATAGCCCCTGTTACTAAGGTTGAGAGTAATAGGCATTCATCCAGTGCTAGTGGGAGGGTGAAGTGCTAAGACAAGTTTAGAAAATGGTTTAGTATCTCCCAATAAAGCTGAACATACACACACCCTACCACACATTTTACCCCTAGGTATAAGCCCTAGAGATATGTGCAGAAATACTCAATGGGAATTATTCTTAATAGCACAAAACCAGAAACAGTCCGATTGTCTGACATTGGAAAGGATAAACAATTTGCTGTCTGCTCATACGATGGAGTACTATGCAGCAGGGAACATCAGTAAAACACGGGCGTGTGTTGACTTGGATAAGTCCCTAAAACATAATGTTGAGAGGGAATATCACAGATAAATCATAATTGATGATACATTTATGTAAAGTTCAAAAAAAGGCAAAATCAACAATATGTGATTTTAGGAGTCATGTGTCAAAGGCCACTGTTAGGAAATGAAGGGAATTATTAACACGAAATTCAGGTCAGGATTTTCATCCCCATGGAGAACAGGGTCAACTCCTAACCTGCCTGCCTTTTCTCTTTTTCCATTCAAAGGGTTTACCTGTATGCTTCTATTTATCCCCTTTCCACCTCCTTTTATTAAGGGGAAACTCTCCCTACTCAAATCCTACCTCTAGAGAAACCACTGCCAACAGTTTGGTGTGAATCCTTTTAGGGGTTTTTCAATACTTCTAAAGTGTAAACATAACACACATCACAAATCACAAAACCTTCGCTATTTTTTAAAAATGAAACAATACATTTTATACTGTAAGATTGCTTATTTTGCTTTCTAAGTGAGTATATTCCACTGGGTTGAGGAACCACTATCTGTTCCCCTCCTGGTGGACACATAAGCTTCTGTTGTTGATGATGATAATAATTATGTTGTTATTAATACTGCAAGGAACTTTTTTTTTTTTTTTGAGAACTGAGGTTGGCTGAGTGCCATGGCTCACACCTGTAATCCCAGCACTTTGGGAGGCCGATGCAGGTGGATCGCCTGAGCCCAGGAGTTTGAAACCAGCCTGGCCAACATGGTGAAACCCCGTCTCTCCTAAAAATACAAAAATTAGCCAGGTGTGGTGGCACATGCCTGTAGTCTCAGCAACTTGGGAGGCTGAAGCATGAGAATCACTTCAACCTGGGAGGCAGAGGTTACAGTGAACCAAGATCGTGCCACTGCACTCCACCTGGGTGACAGAGCGAGATTGTCTCAAAAAAAAAAAAAAGAAAAGAATTTATATCTGGCTTTTTCACCCAGGCTGGAGTGCAGTGATGCAATCATAGCTCACTGTAGCTTTCAGCTCGTCAGTTCAAGTATATCTCTCACCTCAGCCTCCTAAGTACCTAGGACTACACAAGTGTGCCACCATGCCCAGCTATTTTTTCTTTTTTGAATATTTTTGTAGCAGTGTGACCCCCCTATGTTGCCCTGGCTGGTCTCAAACTCCTGGTTTTAAGCAACCCTCCCACCTTGGCCTCCCAAAGAGCTGGGACTACTGGCATGAGCCACCCACCACAGCCAGCCCCAACAAGGAAGTCTTGAACATAAAATTGTATGTGCCCATGCAGGTACATTCTTAACACAAACTTCTAGAAACAGGATTTCTGGGTCTCTCTATATTTGAAATTGTTCATGTCCATCTAACAGATCACAAACCCAAAAGCCAGAAAAGCATTACAGCCCATTAGCTTCAAAGTGTTCTGGATTGGGTGCCCTTTAGCCAATGACACAAGAGGATGAGGACACAGCTGTGAGGAGGAGGTGCCTGAAGTAGTAACAAAGGGAGTTGTTGGGGAAAAACTCTCAAATCACTTTTCCTCTGCTCTCACGCTGCGATAATCAATACAGAAGACTTCCGTAACCACAAAATACGTGGGGGAATTTTCCCCATCAGCAAGCAAACAATCAGTTCTGCAGCGGACACCAGCTGAGTGTCCCCCAATTCAGTTCCAACACTCTCCACCCAGAGGTGACATCAGATACCACAGAGTGAGGGCTCAGTGCCATAAGACCACCCCCTCCTGCACGCCAATCACAAGTCTGGGGCCTCTGGAACTTCTGACCTAATGGTTTCAAATTGGGGGTCCCACAACCCCCTTTGGATTCAGTTACTCTACTAGAGAAGCTCCCAGAACTCGGGGAAACACTGTTTATTGCTTTGTTATAAAAGGTATTTTAAAGGACACAGATGAACAGCCAGATGAAGCCATATAGAGGGCAAGGTCTAGAAGAGTCCTTGAGTGCAGAAGTGTTTGTCCCCATGGCACTGGGGTGCACCACCCTCCCAGCGGGTGGATGAGTTATTCCTCACCTTCCTGTGAAGAAGCTACCACGTGTTCAGTTCTCCGGAAGCTCCTCAAACCCTGTCCTTTGGGCCTTTTATGGAGACTTTATTGGTTATCCATAATAGAAGCATGGACAACTGTCAAAACGTGATTGGACAAAAAGGGTCTGACATAACCCAGCAAGGCCTGTCTGTTCAGATTCTCCTTGGCTTCTCTGTGCAGTAATTCCTTCCTCCAGGGTACGGGCAGGGCCCTCTCTGGAATGAGAGTCCTATCATCCTCATTCTGATTAGAGTCCAACATGAGGCAGGTGAAGGGGGACAGGAGGAGGCCAGAGAGAGAGAGAGAGAGAGAGATTATATTTGCTGAGGCCTAGAGTGCCCAACATTGTAAGAGTGTAACAAGGGTTACAGGAGTTCTGAGCCAAGAACCATGGACAAAAACCACTATCATGATTGGGTACAGTGGCTCACGCCTGTAATCCCAGCATTTTGAGAGGCTGAGGTGGACAGATTGATTACTTGAGATCAGGAGTTCAAGACCAGCCTGGCCAATGTGGTGAAACCCTGTCTCTCCTAAAAGTACAAAAAATTAGCCAGGCGTGGTGGCAGGTGCCTATAATCTCAGCTACTCCAAAGACTGAGGCAGGAGAATCGCTTGAACCCAGGAGGTGGAGGTTGCAGTGAACAAGAGCACGTCACTGCACTCTAGCCTGGCCACAGAGTGAGACTCTGTCAATCAATCATCAATCAATCAATAAAACAAACCTCTATCACAGGAATCTCAAAGTGAGTGCTCAGCTTCTGCTGTCTTTGTGCAGAGCAAGCAGAAAGATAGAGACCTCATGTTTTCTTGAAATGGAAGCTCTATTCCTTCTTCCCCTGCGAACCAGGCAAAAGACAGGACCTCCAGAGCTAACGGGGCTCCATCCCACCCACTAAGAGCTCTTAGGTTCCTTCTTGATCAAGTTCACATCCTCAGCATCCCTAAGGATTTCCAAAACCAGACGTGGAGGAGAGGGGTGTAAATGGCTGTGTCTTCATTGCTTCAGGAACACCTGTTGGACAAAACAAAGAAGTGCTCCTGAACACACCCCCATGTCAGTGGAGTAACCTGGGGCCATGCATGGGGTTCTGATTTTTCCAGTGTTTTCTTCTGGGGTTCTGAGGAAGGCAGGGTGCTCCGCACTCATGCCCAGGATGACCCAGGAGTCGTTTTACCCCCACCGAGAGCAGCCCTCCTGTCCTCGGTAATTTTATTTGTTAGCGATGTTCCAATGGCAGCGAACACGAAGGTGGGAGCAATGCAATTTGTAAAATGATTCATCAAGAGTAATTTTCTATTGATGCATCCCCGGTAATCTCAAGAAATCTGATGAGGTGGAATTGAGGAAAATTTAATTATAGAGACGAGCATCGCAAGCTGATATTGTAATAGCGTTTCCCACATTAACCTCATTTCTCATAAGAGTTTTCTGCATCAGCCACATTATTTGGTTCCCAGTGTTGGCGTGTTTGTTAGCTGTTCTTTTCCCTTTGCATGTCCTGCCTTTTGTCAGTTTCGGTATCTCCTCATTCTCCACTTTCTCACTCTGCAGAATGGAGGCATTGAGGGGATCTAATAGAGAAACTGAGGCCTGCACCAAAGACAGCAGCCTCCGTTCTCCTGGCAGGTGGGGCTGGAGCTGCCAGCCCTACCCTGTGTTAGAGAAAGAAAGGTTAGGATCAGATTTCCAAACACAATGGCTCCTGTCTATGAGAAAAAGCAGCTTTGCTAAACACTTGCAAGACGGAGTATGTGCTCAATGACTGCTCACCTCCTTCCCCCAGTTTGTCCCTGTTCAAACCACAGAACCCAATGCTTTTGCTTCTGGGGCACTGGGAATTAAAGGAATGACGATCTTGTCTGCGTTCGTCAAGGCATATTTTGAATTCAGCTACTATTCTCATTGCTGTTAGAAGGGTAGCACATGGTCTTTCTTCCACCTTCTTGACTACTCTGGACACTTGTTAGTTATCCAGGCTGTCCCGGGTGCCTTTGGTGGTGGCAGCTGCTGACAGGCAAACAGGAAGCATCGTCTTCTGAACATTGCATTATCTCAGAAGCTTTCTTGTAATCCTAGCTATCTCAGCTCCCTTGCAAAGCCTAATTTGGTAAAGCACAACTCACCAGACTCATTGGCCAGCCTTTTTTAAAAAAAAAATATGTGCTTGTATTGAGCAATAAAACAAGCAACAAATGTGAACTTCAAAATATTAGAAATAGTATCTATTAGAAATAACAGAAGGGTATAACTTCTTTCATTCACTCCAAATTGCTGTACTTCCTGATTTCCCATTGTGAGGCCCTGGGAGACAGTTACAGTCCCTCTCATGTACACATTACTGTTTAACCCATTTATGCCTGAGGTTGCAGTTTTTTGAAATTTTTTTCTTTTTGAGATGGAGTCTCACTTATCACCCAGGCTGGAGTACAGTGCCATGATCTCAGCTCACTGAAACTTCTGCCTCCCAGGTTCAAGCAGTTCTCCTGCCTCACCCTCCCAAGTAGCAGAGATTATAGGCACCTACCACCATGCCTGCCTTATTTTTGTATTTGTAGTAGACACGGGGTTTCACCATGTTGGCCAGGCTGGTCTCGAACTGCTGACTTGAGGTCACTACCCACCTCAGCCTCCCGAGGAGGCCGAGTCACCACACCTGGGCCAATATTTTGAATTTTTGCATGAGTGAAAAATTAGACTTTGGCAATGACCTTGAGCAGTAGGGTATTGTGAGTGATAAGCACTGCCTTTGGAGTCAGTCGGTCCTGAATTTAACCCCAGATCTTTCTCTAACTCCACCTGCCTCTGTTTCCTTATCTGTAAAATAGGGATGATAAAACCAGCCCCATAATTTTTTATGTATGTGAGGATTATGGACTAATACAAATAGTAATAATCCTAGCTGTATTTGTCTGTTCTTATGCTACTAATAATGACATACCTGAGACTGGGTAATTTATAAAGGCAAGAAGTTTAATGGATTCACAGTTCCACATGGTTGGGGAGGCCTCACAATCATGACGGAAAGCATAGGAGAAGCAAAGGTACATCTTACATGGTGACAGGCAGGAGACCCTATGCAGGAGAACTCCCCTTTATAAAACCATCAGATCCTATGAGACTTAATCACTATCACAAGAACAGCAAGGGAAAAACCCGCCCCCATGATTCAATTACCTCCCACCATGTCCCTCTCACAACACTTGGGGATTATGGGAGCTACAATTCAAGGCGAGATATGTTCAGTTTGTTGGATAAAATACAGTCTCTGTCTCAAATACTCAGCTCTGGTAGCATAAAAGCAGCTATAGACAATATTCAAATAAGTGGGCACAACTGTGTTCCAATAAAACTTTATTTACAAACACAGGTGATGGGCCACATTTGGTCCAAGGGCTGCCATTTGCCAGCCCTCCTCTCACTTAATACCCTATTTTATTACCTTCATAACATTTATCACTGCCTGAAATAACCTAATTTATCTACTTGTTTATTTATTTGTTGTTGTTGTTCTCTCTCCACTGGATCTTAACCTCCTTATCTGGTTTGCTTCACCACCAAGAATAGATCCTGGTACCTAATAGGTACTTAATATATCTTTATCAAATATGACAGTGCCCTGAAGATAACAAGCATTTAGTAAATATGTGATGAAGGAATGCCTTGCACAATGTATGTGCTTAAAAATATGTATTCTCTGAATGACTGGACTATCAAAGATGCTCCATCAACATGCATTGAATGAATAGAGGAATGCACCCTGCCCTGCACAAAGTGGGCTCTGTCCTTATGCGCTCAGTTTTCCCAGCTGTGAAATGAGTCTGCTAAAAGACCTTCCTCATGATATTGTCTTGTGAATTGAATGAGGCAATGCATGGTGTCCAGTGCAGCACCAGGCACAGGGTAAGTATTAATAGGCATCCTATTGGTGGCTCTTCTTCTGATCCTGGAATTGTTCCTTTTGGCTTTCAGAGGAGGCACTGAAGCTGCACAATGGGCCCCTCCGCAACGCCTACATGGAGCAGAGTTTCCAGAGCCTGAACCCCGTCCTCAGCCTGCCCATCAGCCCCGCCCAGGTGGAGCAGGCACGGAGGAACGCAGCCTTCACGGGCGCAGCGCTGGAGGGATGGCTGGACTCGCTGGTGGGCGGGATGTGGACCGCCATGGACATCTGTGCCATGGGCCCCACGGCCTGCCCAGTCATGCAGACCTGCAGCCAGACGGCCTGGAGCTCCTTCAGCCCTGACCCCAAGTCGGAGCTGGGGGCAGTCAAACCCGATGGCCGGCTCAGGTAGCAGTGGGCATGAGGAGTGGGCCACAGCAGGATCTCAACGGGAAAGCAGCCAGAGGGGTTGTGGGGCCTGAACCCTGGCCTCCCACCCCTGGGGGAGGCCGTTTGTGAACGGGTCTTTCCTGCCATAGAATGATGGAGAAGGAAGGTCAGCAGGTCAAAGCAGGTTCAGCCAACAGCCTGCCTTTGGCAAGCTGGGGGTGGGAGGGCTCAGTCCCTGCACTGTGACGATCTCACCTCTTCTGGTTGATCCTCAAGTCCTACAGGTTCCTTGTCTTCCCCCTCCCGTGACCCACCCCTGCCCCCAGATGAGTGATTTTCAAACTTTTATTTAGAGCAGCAGAACTTTATTTACTGAGCACAGTCATAAGTGGAAGTTTAAGGTGTAGACGAAATCCAGGCTGCTCTGGTTGAAGCTGAGGAGTGCAAGGTTCCCTCCCAAAGCTCAGCCCTCTGGGCAGTTCCCTTGCCCAGGGTATCTCCTACGGTACCTCTTCAGAACCCAAGGGCTCTGCAAATGCCAGTTTGATAAGCACTGCCCAGATGGACCATGGGTTCGAACTCCAGCCCCGCCCTTTGGTTCATCTTTCTGCTCCTTTTGGCTGGGGGATTCTTGTGCTAGCCTTGAAAGTCATGGTCATGGGCCCTTTCCTGTGGAGGCTGCAGCCTCAGGAGAGCGCTGAGCCTCTCAGCAGCCCTCCTTGGGTTGAGCTATTCTCCTTAGTAACTAGGTGAGTAGGAAAGCCTTTTGATGTGGCATGGCCAAGGTCCAGCCACAAATGCAACTGCCACCTGTCCAGGGGTCCAAGCTGCCTTCCCTCAACGCTGCCACACAAAGCAGCAGAAATAGGATGATATTTATGAGCACCAAACTCAAGACCATGACCTTCTTTGATCCTTGAAAATGGGAACACTGAGGGCCATGACCGTGAAACTCACAAGACCAATGCCATGACACTCACAAGGCAATGCTTGGAGCAAAACTCCTGAGCTAGACAGCACAGCAGCACCCATCCCTTGCCAGAGCCCTTCCGTTCTGAGGTCAGACATGCAAAACCTTTGTCAGTTGCACACCGGTGCTGTTGGGAGTGACCAAACCACATGAACCAGACTTTTCCCATCCAGGAAATAGCATTACAGATTTGGTTTTTAGTTTCATGCTCTTCCTTATCCAGGGTGCCAACAGGCTCAACGGGACATGCAACATATAAGTGGGAAGGTTGTTTAAACAGCTAAAAACAGTATGATTTAAGTGTTTGAGTTACCAGAAACCCAAAGGGTTTCCTTGCCATGAGCCCTCTGGAGGTTCATCCCTGCTCACCAGGAGAACCCTTGGAGGTTGGCCTCCCTTCCTGCTGTAATCCCACCTCTCCTGAATGAATGGATTCCCTTGGAAAAAGGTCTCACCCCTGGTAGCCGTCTGTCCTTCCCATAGAGAACCAGTCCTGACATGTCTCCAGCATGGGTTTGAAGGGGCTGCCCTTCACTTCGTGTGACCTGTCCCAAGCCTAGCCAGATGTGTTGCCCCATCCCAAGCCTACCAAGGCAGGATGTCCAGTTGGCAATGGAGGACATAGAGAAGGGACACTTTAGATATTTATTATTCATATGTTTTAGTCAATGACTAATTAGTAGGTGCTGTTTTTGCAGCTTGTCAATTATGTTATCTTACTAACTGAAGCTGCCTTTATTCACAAAAGGCCCCTTTTCCCACCCCCTGGTATCTCTCTCTTGGTTTCTCTCTCTCTCTCTGCCTACCCCCCATCCTTCTCATCCTCAGAGTAAAGCAGGGGCACTGAACACCATGCAAAGAAAGCTCCAACCCGCATCTTCCACTGGCTTGGAGTGGGGTGCCTTGGGGACCATTGGAGCCTCGTTTTTTCCTTATGCAGAGTGTCAGCCTCATCTCTTCCTCTGATTCCAAGAGTATTGGAATTCCTGAGCCTCCTGTCCTCCTCCCTGCTACTCCACCCCAGGCACAGGAGGTGACAGGCAGAAGACTTAGAGGGTGGGTGGGGAATGTGCTGGCTGCAGAGAGCTTGGGCCATCCCTGCTTTGCTCCATGGATGATTTCCCATGGCCTATCTAATCATGGGCATCCATGTGACCTTAACAGAGGAAAACAGGCTCCTTTGAGGAAGATCCATCTTAGGAAGAGGGTAGTCAGATCCAGGCAGCAGAGCCCAGGAGATAGCCATTGTCAACAGCGATTCCAGGAATCTCAAGAGTAGCTTTCTTAGAAAGCCCCTATGATCTCTTACAGACTCCATGGCAGCCATGAGCTGGGTGCCACATCCTCTTTCTGTCCCCAGCCTCTGCCTCTGGCCAGGGTTTCCCTGGGGCTGCTAAAGTCACTTCAGGATTTTCCCTTTCACCCTCCTTTGCCAGACCACTAGTGCTCTGTGTTTTTTTCACAGCGTTATTTGCAGTGGCTTTGGGGACTGAACCGTGGCAAGTCCCTGTGCATAATGTGAACCTGCAGCCTTCAAGACGGGGCCCTTCCTGCACCCAGTAACGTATCTGCCTTTTTTTTAATCCCGGAACAAGTGGAGAAATGGCAGAGCTGGCTGACTCTGGGGACCCTTCCCTTTTTCTCGTGGCTTAATTTATTGCTCACCACAACTAATTTGAGGAGCTGAGAAGTCACACAGGGTATTCCTCTGCCTTCTCTAATTTTATTAATAGACCAGAGAATAAGATTGCAGATACTACATTTGGTTAAAAAAAAAAAAAAAAAAAAAAGGAAAATTCCGAACAAAGCCCAGCATGTTTTGAGGAAAGATGCTTTTCCAGGGAACATAATTTTTTTTAACCTGCCTGAGAATGATTTATTTGTTGGAGGCCATTGGTCAGACAGCCTGGAGCTTGGGCTGTGAAGGATTTCAAAAGCATAGGGCTGTGGTCTCTGGAAGCCTATTACAGCCTGCAGGGCATAGCAACCATGAGCTGAGCCAGTGATGAGGTCCCTGGAAACTCAGGGAGGCTTAAAGGTGGGCCTTGGGGTGTTGGTTTGTGGAGAGAAGGAAGCATTCCTTAAGCTGCAGCACTCTGTACAGTTTCCCACCCACCAAGTGACATTCAGGCAGAAATTGAGCTCAGGAGACAGTCAGCCTTCCCACGTCCCACTTCACTTCCCTGGGCCACGCGTAAAGCAGTGTGTCTCCAAAGAGGGAGTGAGCAATTCCCAAGGTCCCTATATTGTAAGAAGTGCCCTGCTTTCTCCCTTTGCGGGGGCGGACAAAAGGCTTTTCTGGTGAGATCATGAGTCCTTCTGGCTTCGTTTCTCATTGTGGGTTTAACTTCTAAAATGCAAGCGGGGTTTAGACATGATAAGCAGAACCACAGGACACGCCCCTCCTCTTGCTCACTGCAGTTGCTTCTGCACTGGGCACACGTTTGGGTGTTTGAAGATCTTGTTTCCCTCTGGTTCTGTAGTTTGCAAACAGCACAGAAGACACTGGCTGGAACCCTAAGCTGTCAGCCAAAAAGATGCAGAAAGCAGAGCAGTAGCTACCAGGAGTAGGGTGTGAATAAAGAGCCCTTCCGCAACCAAGTTCACTGAGGATTTGGAACACCAGCTCCTCAGCAGCATCCAGTGGTGGAGAGGTATACATTCTAGAAACACCTGCCAACACATTCCGCTTTAAAGACAGCAAGCTAGGCTTGCATGATCAAAGGCACGCTCTGTGGTAGGGGTAACAAATGCTTAGGGGGCCCAGGATACTAGCATAGATAAGTGAAATGGTTGGTGAGACACAAAAGGGAGTGGTGGGGGGGATGGGGACTGTGGTCTTACTGGCATGCACGTGACCTACCCAGAATGAGCAGCTGCTACTCAACCCAACCTATCATTGTATGTAATAATGTAAGCACAGTGTAGTTGAATCTTCCAATTTGGAAAGGAAGCCAGAAATCCAGATTTTTATTTAAAAATCTGATTTTTCAATGTCAGGTGTTTTTTTTTTTTTTCTAACAGATAGTGGGCAAAGAAAAATTCTGCTGTTCCACATGTGCACTGCCAGCAACCTCTGCTCTCTGGAGAGGTATTTTAAAGTGAGATTAGTCACTGCCCTGGTAGAGGAGGAAAAAAGCCAGCATCAGGTCAGGGCAGAAATAACAGCTCATGTTCAACTCTGAAGGGAATGGAGATCTCTTGCTAAGTCATTCCCCACCCCCAAGAAACCATTCCACAGAGGAGGAATGGATTGGTCAGCTCTCCTGGTCCCAAGATTGTGCTGAAGGGAAGAAGGAACAGAATCTGGAGATCTGGACTGCCGCCCCGCAGACATGCAGAGGTCCACGTCTGCCTGGGGCTACACCTTCTGGGACTCCATCAAACCAGGCAGAAATGACAAAGAGGGTCTAGAAGGAGGAAGAAGAAGAGGTGCTGGGGTATGAAACAGCCAGGCTCTCTCCAAATCCCAAGTGTTGGCAACCATCTTGCCCCATCCCTGGAAGCTTCTTTGGAAACCACAAAGAGCTGTGCTGCCTCATGGGATGTCCTCTTTGCTTCTGCCTCAGTTACCTTACTTTGCCCATGGGTCTACCACAGGCGCTACCTCATTGTGTCTGCTGAGAAGTTTACCTGGGGTGGGGGGAGGGGGATAAAGGTGTCCAAATCTGCTTGAGCTGAATGTATGATCTATGCAAATTCTCTCTCTCTCTCTTCCTCTCTGGCTCTCTAACTTAGAAGGTTTTTTTCTTTTGTTTTTACCTTGCAAACAAGATACTGTATAGGACCCTCTTGAGATGGAGGAGGGCTTTCTTGCGCCACCTGTGTCTACCCATCACGTTGTCTTTGGCTCTGGTCTTGCCAAGCTCCATGCAGGGAGAAAGTGGCCTCTCTTCCCTCTCCACTTGGCTGGGAATATTCCAGCTGCCTCTGCCTACAGACACCACCAGAAAGCGGGTTCTGCACCTTGTCACCCCCATCCCTAATGCCATCTACTCCATCCCTCATGTTCCTCCAACTTGCTTCTCCTATCCCTCCTTCCAAAAACAAACAAAAAAGCCTTAGGTTTCTCCTTTTTGAAATGTGGCCTTAACATTATTTTTGGGAAGCTGACCATCCTTTCCCTCCCATCTCCACCAACATCACAGAAGAAAGAGCATCGTGAAGCGTCTGTGGCAACCTCCTAAGGGAGGGGCTGCCAATCTGTAGTTTGCAGATGCTATAGAAATTGCTTACAAACGTCATCTTTAAGAAAAATGTTCTTATATTTTTCCTGCGGGCAAAATGAAGGCTTGGGTGCTCGTCTAAAGCTCAGCTAACTCCTGAAGAAGCACTCTCTCAGAGCATATTGCTGCTGTAATGGGCTGGCTTAATTACCGGCAGAGTGCTCGAAAAGGCTTTGCAAACCTCCCCTGCCCCCAAGACTGGGTGACTTTATGTACTTCAACGGTAAATCAGGAAACGTTCTCCATTTATCTCTTCGTCCTTCCTGCCTGGAAAGTGATAGCACTAAATATTCCCAGAAGATGGGTAGTGTCCTCAAAGGGATCACCCTCTCCCTACCTTCTGACTCTCTTCTTTACCCTTCCATTGCTCCAGCGCGGATGGAGGCCAAAGACAACCCCAGGGTTTTCATAGGAAATTCACTGGAATTGTGCGCAATTGTCTTTGTAGTCCTTTTGTCTTTTTTTTTTTTCTTTTTTTAAATATTATGTTGTCAATAGCATTTGTTTGGGTATTTGTTTTAGAGGCCTCACTCTAAGTTATTACCGTCCCCCTCATTGTTTTCAGAGACATGTGGTGATATAGTTTTTAAAAATAACTATTTTGTTATAGATCATAATATGCATAAAACTGTACAGAAATATTTTGTAATGTGTTGATTTTAAAAAAAGAATCTGTAAATAAAGTTTTAAAAGAATTCAAATGGCACACACTGAAATATGTAGATATTTTGCTATTTATTTAAAGGAGTATTTTAAGAGATACTGAACTATCTGAAATTGACCAGTAATCAAAGTTCCAGTCATCCGAATGCTTTTCCTTGAGGTAGAATGTGATTCTCAGAAATGATTGCATTACCTGCCCATTTTTGCACCTTTTCTGTCTTTTAATTTAGCAGAAAAACAACAACAACAACAAAATTGTGCCTTAGCTGTATTTTTTTGTCTAGCGGAGTTTGTTTCTGTCTGACAAAGCAAAATTTTTTGCAGAAAACAGTGGATGTATTAAATACTGTATCATACCAAAAACACTGCAGGTGTATATAGATGCTTTCTGTCATACTGTGTTTTCAGATGCAGAATTTTAAAATTAAAAAAAAAATACCGTCTTTATGGAACAGTGGCTGTATGGCTTCTTTTCAGCAATATTGTGCATCTTTACACAATCTCATATTCTCTTCTGTTATCTGCATGGTGTAGACAGGATGACTAAATAATTTATCATCCAAACTTGGGATACTTTTGAGAGTTAAAGCAGGCACCAAGTGGATGGGATGCTGAGACTACAGGCATAAATGACCTCTCCTGGGAAAACCTGGGTGTGTGGACACATTGCCCTTATAAAGACTGCCGTCATCTTCTAACTGTATTATATCAACAACCTTGTATAAGTAATTTATTCTCTTGGTTGAGGCAGAAGTATATGATTTTAAATGCTGATTGAGTAGAGAATAAATAAGGGACTGCCACAGAAAATTGCAGTTCCTATACCCAACTGGTTGGTTGGCTGGCAAACCTGTTTTCCTTTCCTCTTTACCACAGAGACTGCACTTCCCAGACTGCCCTGCTCTTACCTGTGGCCATGTGACTGACTCCGGCCAATGGAATAGCTAGACTGTGCTTCCCAGACTTCCTTGCTCTTAGCCATGGTCATGTGACTGCCTCAGGCCAATGGAATGTAGGTAGAATAGGCACTGGCACCTCTAGCCCTGGTCCCAGAGAGGAGAGAATGCAGTCTCTCCTCTCCCAATCTTTCCCCATTTTCCAGATCAAATGTTGTAAATCACCTTGATTTTGTGCATCCATTGAGTTGACCTATTCTGGTGGTCTTTTTGAAAACTTTGCACAACCTCTACCTTAAAGAAAGGCAGAGACACAATTTGGAAGGTAACAGCCCCTGCACAGCCACATAAAAGACCTCTTGACCAGAATCACCCTACTGACTATGACATGAAAAGAATTAAGCATGCATTTTGTTATGCCCCTGAGAATTTCAGTTACAGCAGCTAGCCCTATCTTAATGAATCCATCTGAAATGGAAATTCAGATGTTTCTTTGGGAAAATCCACATTTTAGTTCCTTCACTCCATAGTTAAAGTTACAGAGAGCCAGACAGGTGAAAGCATTTGCCTGAAGCTACCCGTGGTCATCAGTGTCAAGTCGAGAACCAAAGTTTCCCATCTTTCAAAGAGACTTTCATAAGTCACTGGAAAAACCAGTTCCTCCACCCCTGAGGTTGGCTCACTATTATATGTATATGTTGGCTCCTGAGGGCTATGCCCAGGGGTTGGGAGCCCAGATGAACGAGTTGTAAAGATGCTTCTAATTCACCCTTCAAAATCCTTAAAGGCAGAAGGCACCAAGACCCAAAAAGGATTTTAGCAGCTATAACAAAATAGGCTAGATATCACCCCGTTAGACAGAGAGGCAAATATATGGGGAGCTGTGTCAGCTTCAGCCTCCTTGAGTTTGGCTCAGGAGAGATGGTGAATGACTCCATATTTAGAAAGACCGATGGACCCAAGATTCATCTGTCAAAACCTCTTTCCAGCCTAACCTAACAGCCAACCTCCCTTTCCTCTGCCCAGAGATAAGTCCTCGAAAACTGAGTTCAGTTGCAAGGGAAGAATACATTTCTAAAATCTTCATAGGAGTAAGGATCACAGCTATCTTGTTCACTGTGGTGCCCCCAGTATTTAGCACAGTGAGCCCAGCGTATGGGCACTCAGTGAATAGTGAACAGACAAGTGAATGAGACCATATATCTTAATTAACAATATGGGCATGAGGCCATTTGTCCAAGATTCTGTCTTTACAACCATCATTTGATGGATATTATGTGTCAAAATATGGCTCATTTTAAAGTGAGCTGTGATTTTTACCTCAATAATGAGGTTTCTGGGCCTACTGAAGAGTTGGTTGGAAATTCCTACTTACTTGGTTTAAGTACACTGAATTCGTGACTTTTTTTTTTTTTTTTTAAATATAGGTGTAATTTTGTAAGAGGAAGGAATCCGTGATTTTTGGGAGTTTTTTTTTTTAAGGGGAATGTTTTTTCCAAACATTGTACCTTAAACCTCTCTATATATAATCAAAAAAAAAAAAAAAAGACTTAAAAACAGGGGACTAGAAGGGCTGCCCTCGGTGAGGTGGGAATAGAATGTTCTGTCTCAGCAGTACACCCACCCCCACCAACTGGCCTCTTTTATGGCTCCATGGGATATGTAGATGACCGTGCTTTGAAACCCACACTACACCAGTGATAGAAACATCTAGGCTTTTTGTAGGGTTGGCTTTGAGGCCTCGCTGCCAAGGTGCTGAAAGCTGAGTTCTCAGCTGGGTCTCTGAGCATGAGACCAAGCCAAGAGTAATTCACTCCACCTGGTGTTGGAAAGTTATAAGGGTGGAAACTTAGAGGTGGGGCAAAAAGGAGGTATGGCTGGCTTGACATCATGTTTTGATGACTCCTGATCCTGTGCATTCTTAATTAGTTCATCTGTTCTGCTGCTCTGCCTGTCAACCTCCTCAGCCCTCACCCCAATAGGGAGTCCTGGCCTGAGAACAAAGAGGCCCAGGCCCTTCACAGCTTTGGTTGTGCCACTGATTTGCTGTGTGATCATGACGAGTCTCTTTTCCACAATGGGTCAGTCCCCTCCACTGAGAAATAAATGGGAGAATGGGCCCATTGATACCTGAGGTCCTTTCAAGTTCAGACATGTAAGCATACAGTCCAATTCACACCGAGCACCCAATACAGAACATGTTAACATGCCAGCTCCATGCAGGGAAATGTTCCCAAGATATGATTTTTGAGGTTCACCTCTACGTTAGTCAAGATTCTTTCACTTGCAAGTAGGAACCTTGACTTACTTAAGGGTCAGATAATCCTGTGTCCAATTCACTGAAGTGTAATCAGAAGGGAAATGTATTGAGTTATGAAACTTTAGAAGATAACAATTAAAATGCAAATTATAAGAACTAGGAGAGCACTCAGGGGCTCAAGAACTGAAACTGGAGCACCAATATTAAAGTCCCCTCTTCCTCCATTTTTGCTGGCCTCCGTTTGATTATATTATCTCCCACAGACAGCTGACTCCACATGGTAAAGAAAGAAGGCCCCACAAGTTCCTGCTTCTTGTCCTTTGAACTCCATAACCCAAAAAAATATCAGTGTCCTTTGTCTTCATTGCCAAAAGGGATGGTTCTAACTCTGGAGCTATCACTCAGATCAGGCAAACAAGGTGCTAACAATTGGCTGAGCCTGGATCATCTGCTCACCCCGGGGACCAGAGGATTGGATGGGAAACTGATTGGCAGCACCATCCCAATTACATGATAGAAGTAGAAGAGAAGCATATCCCCAAAGGGAGAGGATGGTGCCGAACAGACGAAAACAACAGATGTCCATTCACTGCCACAGCCAACTGCAGGCCCAGGTGGCTTCTCCGCTTGCCAGTCCAATTCGTTTCTGCTCCTCAAGTGCCCAAATTGTCTCCTCCCAGTTCCTCTATACCTCCCTAAGGAGAAGGGCTCTGGGCCTATCTTAAGCAAATCATTTTAAATAACTATCACATGGATGGTACAGATGATTTCACCCTCACTTAATTAGCTGTGGAGTGTTTATGCTTATGGAACATGATGGATTTCTCCTTGTATCCTGGGCACAGGACACGTTAAAAAGCCCGTTAATAACAGCCCTTTGCTAATTATGGTGGATGATTCTAACTTGCTGCAGGAACCAGGGCCTGTGTACCTGCCACAAAGAGCAACATCTTTCTCCACATTTCTGTAGCGTCACCATTCCAGACTCCACACTGAGCTCTCCACTGCCCTGTCCCCTCAGCAGGCATGCAAAACGCTTGTGCTAGCCAACGCATCCATGATGTGGTGTCTGTGGCTTGCTGAGTTGGTGTGTTAAGCTTCTAAACGTGGAGCTGATGAGAATAGCAATGGCTAACCCTGTGGCAGAAAGCACTGGTAATGGATGGGTTACTACACATCAGAGCAGACTGGGTGAGACTCAGAGAAATACCTGGAACGTTTTCCAAATTACACATCAAGACTGATCCACCTACTGCCAATTTTCAAGTGCCTCTGACCAAAATAAGGACCCCCCTCCTCCAACTTAAGGGTCAGATAATCCTGTGTCCAAACACTCATTTTTTTATCATGGATTAGCTAAGTCAGATTTGAGACAAGTTCCCTAATTTCTCAAGACTTCAGATTCCCAACATACATATATATATACATATACATACACATATATATATACACACATACATACATATATATACACATACATACATATATATACACATACATACATATATATATACACATACATACATATATATACACACATATATATATATATATATGTTGGGTATAACAATTCCCCATAAAGCTGTTGGGGAATTTTTTAAAAGACAAAGTATGTGAAATAGCCTAGTATCTGCATGCAGAAAGAGCTCAGTAAATATCAGTTATCACTTGCCTTCTTACTCCAAAGGTGAAAGTTCCTTGAGGGCAAAGACAGTATCTACATTCTCAGCACACATTAAATGACTTGACAACATAAGCTATTGTGCCAGTGCTTGAATGAATGAGCATGTGAACTGGACTGCAGCTACATCATCATTTCCTCAGGCGCATTCCATTTTGTCTGGTCTCCGCAAACTGTATTGCAGACTGGATATCTTCCCTAAGCCTCCCTTTGTGACAAGGTGGCATCACCTTGACTTCAGAGATTTCAATGAGCTTTTTTTTTCCAAAACACCCCAAACCGTGGGAGACAGTGTTGCCTCCCCAATCTCTTTGGAGGTTCCTGGGGAGAGTCAAGTTCAGCCACAACCATGGATCTCATTTCCACTGAATTGGCTCATTTGACAGATCACCCCTTTATTCCGCAAGTTTTTTTTTCTCCTTTCTGCATTATATGACCTCTTCCTAGTAAGTACCCTGATCCCTTTATTCCCCCAAATACTATTGTAAATACGTTAGTACTTTACAATAGCATTGTGCTATGTGGAAAGCAGATTTTACCAAGGTGTTCAGATAAGGGATTGCATAAGAGTTCAAATGATTTAGAGTATTACATACTCCCATTCTTAACAGTTTTAGAAATCTCTCATTGGTCACCTGCCTGGGCAATCTCCAGCTTCCAGACATGTTTTCATCTCTCTCTCTTTATTCCCTGTCTATTCTACCTGCTCTCCTGCACCTTGCAAGATATTCTGTGATCTCTTTTCACCCCACTGACTCTTTGCAGATCAGCCCCTCAGGACTTCACATTCTACACCTAAAGAATACTGGAAGGCTAAGTTCTCTCTTAAGTTCCAAGCTTATGTGTCCTTACCTGACAGGAGATCTGGTGCCAGTTATGATGACAGTTACTACAAAACACTCTCCATCTCCTTCACCCCAATTACTCTGATTTAATACAATCCCTGGCTTCCATGTAGTGGCTGAGCATTTTGGCTCTATTCCATAGGTAATGCTTTTAAAAAATTTTTTGTAAAATCTTTGGAGCCTCCTTCACCACCAAGAAATTATTTTAGCATCACCGGCCTCAGTCTCATTCTATCATCAGCATCTGCTAATTTAATCAAGGGTGGGCTGTGAGCAGGGAGGTTGCAAATGTCCAAAGATGAAACTGGATGAACTCCAGGAGCAAGAATTTCTCAGAACGAAGAACACTGACATTCTAGGGTTGGGTCCAATAAAGTACGCTTCTTCCTGCCAATTTCATTTTTCAGCCTTGACTAGTCATGGCCTGGATCAGCAGATAGTAATATCACCTTTGTCATCAAGGAGCCTAGGATTTATTAATCTAATATGGGTATTGGCCCAAACTTGGCTTCAAAGAAACAGGAGAAGGGCAAACCGGAACATTAGGAATATGGAGCCCTAACTGCACCGTAAGTCAAAGTCTGACCTTTAACCAGGTATCCAATTTGTCCATTTTTCAACTTCTCTTCCTTTGTCATATGCATAATACTAGCTACCTGGAGGCAGTATTGGCGATGCAAATTGAATGAGCACCAACCAAGTAATTTGAGTTTGAGTTCTTAACCCTGCTCTATTTGTTGCATGAATTTGAGGCAGTCACTCAACTTGCTGTGATACAATGTTTTCATTTCTTTAAAAAGAAAGAGGGAGGTCATCTTATCTAGGTGTTGAGAGCCACTGATTTAATCTTACATGAACCCTTCACTAATAAAGGTAAGAGGTTATGTAAGATTAAACTAGTGGCTCTCAACCATGGCCACACAAGAGCATCACCTGGGTGGGTTTTAAACATTCTGATGCCCAACTGACAATCTAGACCCATTAAATCAGAATCTCTGGAGGTAGAACCCAGGTATCAGCAGGTGTTGTGGTGTTGTTTGTTTTTCGGAGTTTTTGTTTGGTTTTTTGTTTTGTTTTTTTGAGTCTCGCTCTGTCACCTAGGCTGGAGCACAGTGACATGATCTCAGCTCACTGCCTCCCAGGTTCCAGTGATTCTCCTGCCTCAAGCCCCTGAGTAGCTAGGATTATAGGCACCACCATCATGCCCGGCTAATATTTGTATTTTTGTAGAGACGGGGTTTCACTGTGCTGGCCAAGCTGGTCTTGAACTCCTGATCTCAGGTGATCCTCCCACCTTGGCCTCCCAAAGTGCTGGGATTACAGGCATGAGCCATTGCGCCCCACCAGCATCAGTAATTTTTAAAGCTCACAGGTGATTACAATGTGCAGTTATAGCTGAGCACCACTAGACTAAATGGATGTGAAACCTTTCCCCAAACATTGGGGATTATCGTTATTACCCTACACTTACATTGGCCCTTCATGCGATAAGAAGACAATGCCCCACTTGAGATGACACATTTCATACACATATATACACATACACATACACACACACACACACACACACACACACACACACACACCAGTGCCTCACCTTGTTAAAATCAGCACCGCAAGGATGAAAGTGAGATTCAGGGTATTAGGAGAAAACATCTGGATTTGCTCAAGTTTCTCTAAAATTTGAGCCTTAGAACCACACATCTCAAGAACTGGGAGGAACAGTACAAATATATTGCATAGTCTACCCCTTTGCCTCCAGGAAAAGTAGTGCATCAACCACAGCAGACAGTCTGGTCTTCATGAATTCTCTGGGGTGGGGATGGGGACTCCATCACCTGCTACCACTCAACCCCAGCTTTCTTTCAGATCCCCCCAAAGCAGCTGACTCAGATTCCCTCAACCCTTGTTCATGCCATGCAGTCTCTTAGCATATAAATGAGTGACCCCCGCCCAGCTTTACCTTCCAGAGCCAAGTGAGTATGTGCTGCCTACTTGGAAGCTTCCTATATTACAAGGACCCTTCCTTGACTGTCCTTCACTGACATCTCCTCAATCAACCAGGGCTGCTGGAGGGAAAGTGAACCCAGTGAACTGCCGGTTTGCCATGACTAGGCTGACACTATTTCGTGGCCAGCCTTCGGCTGTCCTACTGGGAGAAGTGTGTCTTCCCGGTTTGTTTATGAAGCTTATCTAGAAATGGGATCATATCTTCTAAACCCTAACCCACTCCAAGCGTGCGCCATGGAGCACAGCATCAGCATATCCTTGGAGCTTGTTAGGAAAACAGCCTGTCGCACTATACCCCAGACCTACTGAATCAGAATCCACACTTTAGCAAGACACCTGTGTGATTTGCAGGCATGCCCATTAATGTTTGAGAAGCAACGATCTACACCTTTCAGGCATCTAGAAGGTCACTGATTCACCAAATAAGTGGTTACTAAACAGTATTTAAGGAATTGTGATAGAATTTAGAAATATTCTTAATATTGTGAAAGGAAGCATGTGTTCATTCTTTAAGAACTCATGGTCAGATAGACAATGAAAACTCAGCGTGCTAAGAGCTAATTTAGGGGTAAGTGCAGGATACTGTAACAGCAGGATACAAGGGGCACTAATATTCACCAGTTCTTTGAAACTCCTTTGTTCAAGGAGGAGAGCATAATTTCCTTCCCCCTTAAGTGCGAGATGGACTGAATGGAATTGCTTCTAACAAAAAGAATACAATAGAAGTATGTGACTTCAGAGACCAGGACGTTCAGGCACTGCGGCTTCCCCCAACTCTTTCTTGAATTTCTCATTCTGGGGTGTATTAGTCTGTTCTCATGCAGCTAATAAAGGCATACCCAAGACTGGGTAATTTATAAGGGAATGGGGTTTAAAGGACTCACAGCTCCACATGGTTGGGGAGGCCTCACAATCATGGCAGAAGACAAAGGAAGAGCAAAGGGATGTCTTACATGGCAGCAGGCAAGAGAGAGCTTGGGCAGGGGAACTGCCCTTTATAAAACCATCAGATTGGCTGGGCACAGTGGCTCACACCTGTCATCCCAGCACTTTGGGAGGGTGAGGCAGGTGGATCACCAGAGGTCAAGAGTTTGAGATCAGCCTGGCCAACTTGGCAAAACCCCATCTGTACTAAAAATGCAAAAATTAGCCAGGCATGGTAGCACACACCTGTAATGCCAGCTACTTTGGAGGCTGAAGCAGGAATATCACTTGAACCCACGAGGCAGAAGTGGCAATGAGCCAAGATCGTGCCACTACACTCCAGCTGGGTGACACCGTGAGACTCCATCTCAGGAGAAAAAAAAAAGAAAAAACAAAAAACCATTCGATCTCACAAGACTTATTCACTGCCACAAGAACAGCATAAGGGAAACTGCCCCCGAGATTCAATTACCTCCCACTGAGTCTCTCCCATGACATGTGGGAATTATGGGAGATGAGATTTGGGTGGGGACACACAAACCATATCACGGGTGAAGTCAACTGCCAAGTTGTAAGAATATTCAATAGTCTTATGAAGAGGCCCACAAGATGAGGAACTGAGGCCCTCTGCCAACACACATCAGAAGGTGCTATCTTCGAGGCAGACCCTCCAGCCCCAGTCAAGCTTTCAGATGACAGCAGCCCTGGCCAACAGCATGACTACAACTCATGAGAGACCTTGATCCAGAAGCATCCAACTCAACCACTCCTGAATTCCTGACCCCTAGAAAAATATGAGATGATGTTTGTTGTTTTTAAGTGTTAGGTTTGGGGTGATCTGTTCAGCACTGTGCCCAGCCAATCTGATGGTTTTATAAAGGGCAGCTCCCCTGCACAGGTACGTAACCACATCCTGAAGAAACAAGGCCCCCACTAAAAAAAAGTCATCTCTAATCTAGGACCTGAATGGCATATGGAAGCTAGCCAGGAAATATAGGTAAGAAAGAGTGTTCCAGAGAGGACAAAGGGCCTGCTAGAGAGTATGTGACACTTCGCAGTAATTAAAAGTGATTTAAACAGTATAGTGATAGATGATGCTGGAAAGGCTTCCAGGGATCAGGTTATGCAGGGCTAAATGGGCTAAAAAGAAGAACCTTGACTACCTTGAGGACCATGTGGGATTTTCATCGGCATGAGAGTGACATGGTCAGATTCATGCTTTGAAACATTTATCCTGGTATCTTGGGAAGAACAGGCTGAAAGGGAGGTAAGAAGAAACATGGGGAGACCGGAGACCAGGCTACTGAAACAGTCCAGGTGAGAGATTATAGAAATTTGGACTACAGTGACGCTTCTATAAACATGATGTGCTTATTTATTGCTTGGAGATGTGACTGCATTGCTGACTGGAGTGTCTTCTGTTTCCATGTATGCATATTTACTCCCAGCATTTGTTGGCTGGCTCTGCACCTATAATCTTGGGTAGGACTTAGAGGTGAAAGGCAAGGTGGTAAAAAAGCAATTGTGTATCAGGACACTGGCCGGCACCCTTGGAACTAAGCCTGTGAAGCAATGAAAACTCAGATCTTGGAGGGAGCTCCAAGGGAAACTAAATCCAAAATGCCTCATCTGGGAGGTGAGGACAATAAAGTCTCCTCCCATGCCTCCTCACCCTCAAAAGATGATATGTTCTCTGTCCAGAATAGACAAATCTATATATAAAGAAAGTAAATTTGTGGTTGTCTAGGACTGGAGATACGATGTGGGTTATAGGAGGGTGATAACTGAAGATTGCAGAGTTTCTTTTTGGAGTGATGAAAATATCCTAAAATTGACTGTGGTGATAATTACACAATTCTAATACTCCAAAATCCATTGATTTTATGTTTTCAATGGATCAATTCTATGGTATATGAATTATATCTCAACAAACCTTCTCAAAAATATATTTTCTTCTCATATTTAATGAATATACAAGTATCAGATGGAAATGCTGCTTGACATTATATATTTACTTGATTATTGTTTACCAACCTCAGCTAGAATATAAGCTTGATGTGGATGGAACTTTGCCTATTTTATTCACCACTGGTACCCTAGAGTGCAAAACAGAGCCTGGCATATAATATGTGCTCAAAAAAAGATTCCTTAAATGAATAAATGAATGAACATTTTGACCAAATCATCTGAAGCAAATCCTTTTCTTTTTCTAATGGAAAAAGCATCCCTCCTCCTTTCAAAGGTCCAAGGGGGTGGCATTGTTTTCCATAAAAGTAGCTTGGAGGAAACCACCACAAGTAACCTATGATATCAGCATCCATGCAGAAACTTAATTCCCGGCCTCTTTGGGATTCAAACCTCACAGTGTGGGCTCCTCTTCCATTTGACACTATCCATTTTAAACTAGCTGATTCAGCACCAATTAACACTCATTAATCTAATTTTCATGAAATTGGATAAGCACACACAGAAGTTCACAGAGTAGAACAAATTGCTGGAAACCAGAGTGAAATACCTCTTCTGGCTTCCTAGCCTCCTAAGGTATAAGGGGCACTTCCAGCAGGAATTGGAAAACAGGTAGCAGTTCATGGTCACGTTCTATACAGACTTACTGTCTTATCAGAGGCTTAAGCAATGGGAGGTCACATAACAGGCCCTGTTAGGCTGGTGTGGAACCAGAACCCAATGAATGAATCATGGCATGCCTTCCAGTTTTATGTGTTCTGATGCCTGTTCATGAACCCATGTTCTTTTATTCAGCCTTGAGATACGAGTAGGAATGGATTCATCCATCCGATGGGTGAGGGCATGAAGCCAAAAGGTGTTAGATGACTCACTTATGAACCCAGAGTTAGTGCAGAAGTCCTTGGAGCAAACTAAGCCCATGAATTTTAAAATCAGACCCAAGTTTGAATGCTAATTTTGCCACCATTCTCTGGCCTTAGACTGATAAGTTAATGTCTCCAAGCCCCAGTTTCCTCAGCTGCAAATTAAGCAACATCTACAAATTAACTAGATAATACAAATAAAATGTTTATCACAGGGCTGGCAAATATATATATATATATATATATATATATATATATATATATATATATATTGTTGTTGATAAATGTTAGCTTAAAAAAAATACTATTCAGGGTGGGGCAAAGTGGCTTATGCCTGTTATCCCAGCACTTTGGGAGGCTGAGGTGGGTGGATCACCTGAGGTCAGCAGTTTAAGACCAGCCTGGCCTATATGGTGAAACCCCATCTCCACTAAAAACACAAAAGTTAGCCAGGCGTGATAGTGCACGCCTATAATCCCAGCTATTTGGGAGGCTGAGGCAGGAGACTCACTTGAACCCAGGAGGCAGAGAGTGCAGTGAGCCAAGATCCCACCACTGCACTCCAGCCTGGGTGACAGAGTGAGACTCTGTCTCAAAAAACAAACAAACAAAAAACTATTCAGGCTCTTTCTGTCATATGTTTTGTGAAAATCGTCAATACACCATTTTTTCCTAATAAATAACCATCTTGGCCAGGCATGGTGGCTCACACCTTTAATCTCAGCACTTTGGGAGGCTAAGGCAAGAAGATCATTTGACGTCATGAATTTGAGACCAGCCTGGACAACACAGCAAGACCCTGTATCTACAAAAAAATTTAAAAATTAGCCAGGTATAGTGGTACATGCTTGTAGTCCCAGCTACTAGGGAGGCTGAGGTGGGAGGATCATTTGAGCCCAGAAGTTTGAAGGTGCAGTGAGATAAGATCACACCACTGCACTCCAGACTGGACAACAGAGCCAGACCCTGTCTCAAATAAATGAATAAATAAGTAATGATCATGAGCCTTCACATTCCTTTCTCAGTCCCTCCTGAATGAACCTCAGCTTAGATGGTAAGGTCTGAATAAATCCATAATTCATGGCATCTATTCATTCAGTGCAGCTTTGTTGAGCACCTACTACATACCAGGTCCTAGGCTAGGCGCTGACTGCAATTTTAGAAATAAAAGGTTCTATGCCTACCTTCAAGGGGCTTGTAATATTGGATAATGTAAGATGAAGGCACAAATAAAAGGGGGTAATAAAATGCCAAGTAATGTGATTTCCTGATGCTCTGACCTGCCCTCATACCTCCCCAATTACAAATTCGCTAGTCTATTCCATCCTCAACATTTCCCCCATGGCTCCAGAAAAGCTCACATTAGCCTAACTTTGCAAACGTAAGTCTTTGTAGTTGAGGAGTGCTGGGTGTAATTATTCAATTTCCCAACTACATAATATTTACACAGTGCCTACTATGTGTCAGGTGCTTTATCCTGAGTTCAAAATGGTAATTTAACAGATACGGTCCCATTTCTTGTGGTGCTTAGAAACTGGATAGATGAGAGCTGCTAATATAATAAGCCTGTAAACTAATGTAAAATTGCAACTCAAAAGCAGTGAATGAGAGAATATAATGCTGTAAGGATGTATAATAAGGGCACAAGAACTTGTCAGGGAGGTAAGAAAAGTCTTCATGAGAAACAGAGGCTGAATCTGAGCTTTGATACATGGTGAAGGCTTAAACAGCATGCAGAGAAGGGAAAAGCTTCTAGAGTAGAGAAAGTCACATGAGCAAAAAGCTGTACTGTGGGAAGAGCCCAGTGCACATGAGGAGACACAGCAGCTGGACCACAGGGATGGGGGGAGATAGTGGAAGATGATGTTGCAGTACATGAGAACCAGACGGTGGCACACTTGGAAGCCTTGTTAGGATTCTTAGTCACCAAACAATGCACTACCAGAAAAGATTTCACTGGGGTTAGAGGGTGCTAAGATGGGACAAGATAATCCTATTGGTGTTTTAAAGTGTGAATGAGCTAAGGAGGCTATGGGGGGAGGGGGTGTGCAAAAGCAGACCGAGCACAATGGGAGAGTGGTTGATGTGGAAGTTAGAGAGAAGGGCAGATCATCCACTACCCTGCAGGCCAGGGCTAGGAGCTTGAACTTATATCTATGTGTAACGGAAAGACTGAACGCTGCTGTGCAGAGGATGTATGGAAGTGAGCCACCCTGCATAGGAATGAGGTAAACAGGTATTCAGCTACTGTGATTGACCAAATGGGACTTGACTAACTAGGATGGGAGAACGGGGAAGAAGAGATACAGTGGGAATGGAGAGAAATGGTAACATTCAAGAGCTGCTTAAGACACTGCAGGGTTTCCAGACAACCTGCTTGCAAGACAGATGTCTCCAGGAATAGACATATGCAGGGCAGTGAGAAACCAGGCAAGTTAGGTTACCTACCTAGTATTCAGGAGCTGTCCTTGGAAGAGGCTGACCTGGAAAGATGCCCTTAGACAGAGATGGCTGCACTGGCCTCGACAGGATACCCTATAAGGCATGTTTCTTTTCCCAAGGAATCAAGTCGCGTGGCTGCTTGCAACAGAATTCTTTAGAGAGAAAGTCTTGCTGTTTTTTATTCCATTGAGGAATCTTAGGCTGAGCTTTGTAGTTGTGGAGTCATCAATAAAATCAGGCAAGAATTCCAAAGGCACCAAGCATGAGCCTGCATTCCTTCATGTTAGTGAAGATTTCTCTGTGGTATGCACTTCTTCAGTAAGCCTTGGAGACATTTTTTGAATGAGCCACAATTCTCAAAGGTAATGCAAAGAGTTCCTGTGGGGTAAGATTCTATTTTCAATTTCAAATAGTCCCCAAATCCCTTCTGCTTTTCAGCACAAGAAAATATGCCTTCAAGAAACAAAATGTCTGAAAATGCTGCTATTTCTGCTGAAATTAAAGTCCTAGATTCATTTCCATTTCTAGAGAAATGTGGTAGATTAATTTTCCTTCCTGAGGAAGGTGTTCCTCTAAATGTAGGATTCTCAACTGAAGACAATTTTCCACCCCCACGGGACACTTGGCAATGTCTGTAGACATATTTAGTTGCCACGACTTGAGAGTACTATAGGAATCTAGTGAGTAGAAGCCAGGGATACTGTTCAACATCCTACAATTCGCAGGACAATCTCTCCCACACGCACACACCAAGAATCATATGGCCAAGTATGACAGTAATGCTAAGGTTAAGAAATTTTTCTATAAACCTCATCTACATCTGCCTTTATTAAGGCATTCTGTATGCCGAATATAGAAATAATGTTATTCACATCCTTCAGGTAATGTCAGATGAAAGAACGAATGGGTAGATGGATGGATAGGCAGGTGGATGAATAAATAAATAGATGAATAAGTAATTGAGAATTAGCCAAATGAATAAATAAATAGATAAATGACTAACAACATTAAATAGTTAATAAATTTAAAAAGAACTAACATGTACTTAGCATTTACATCCTTCGTACACCATGTTAAGGCCTTCGCTTGGGACTGTGTTTCAAGTCTTCCTCAGTGGTCACATTTCCAGTGAGATCTTCCATGCAGCTGTCATCAATACCATCAGCTTTCCTATCTCCCTCCTTAGTGTTATCCTTGCATATATGAGCAGCGATTTTTTGCCTGCTGCATTGACTTCAGTGTCGTCAGCACCAAGGACAGTGCTGGACACTTAGAGAACCCTAACCTCAAATATTTGTTCATTAATAACGTATCTTAGTGCTTTCAGTGAAGCAATGAGAAGGGTAAATTTTTTGGTTTTGCATAGCAAAATGAAGAAACTGAAGCCCAGAAATGTCATGTAATTTGTCCAAGGACATGCAGCTGTTGAGTGACAGAGCCAGGATTCCTTCCAACCCTAAAGAACACCCTCAACTGTCAAGTAATATTGCCTCTTTTAAGAATGAATGAGTACAGGTCAGTTCCCTTGAAGACTTTACTCGACTACAATTGAAGTTCTAAACACAGAATACAACTGGTCCTTAGTCTATCTCCCCAACTCTCAATTCCTTTTCTTTCCCAGGTGAAGCAATGACTGAATAAGGATTGCTGAGCTTTGGCAAGGAAGAAAAGGAATATATCCACTCAGCTGGCTCGCTTAGAGGCAGGCCAGACTCAGAGGAATGTGCTAAAGGAGTGATGGACTCCAGTCTCTTTGTTTCAGCTTACAAACTTCAATTGGTTGCTAAGAGACTGTACAAAGGGAGGCCCATTAGAAGCCTCCAGAACCCACAGGCAGTTACATCACACCAGGTCCTTTCTTTATACAAATGCAAATAGTGCAAGTGCAGGCTCTGCCTGCAATCTGTGCTGCATATGATAAGGGGATTTCTGTTAGGGTCCCAAGAAAGCCTGTCTCATGGGGGATGGGCTGGAGGAACCAAATGGTCTGGGAGGGTTCTTCCTTCAGTGCCCGTTTCCAAAGGACTTAAATATTAATTAACATGCAATCCAATCCCCACTCCACAATAACCAGATTTTACATAATCAGGACCTAACTAATTAATTCGGTGATCCTGTGGTATTATTTCCAACCTTGCATTACTGGCATTTCCAGTCCCTAAGCAGGGAAAGCATTTATTTCATGGCCCCGCCTGCTGGGAAACTATGACGTCTTCTATGCAGGTTGAGTGAATGCCTCTCACTCCTGGAACTATTTCCTTGTCTGTGCTTATCAAACGTAATTCAAACAAGGTGGACACAAAGGGCAGTAAACAACCTCAGAGCAGCCCTATTTGCTCCACAAGCCAGCTGTGGCCGGAATCTTCTGATTTGGAAAAGAACATGATTCCTGATCAGCACTGAAAGACAGGTTTTATGACTCAGTGTTCAAAATGACAAAAGAAGTGTAGCAAGGATAACTAATCCATAGCTACGTAACCCACAACAATCAAAGAACCTGACATTCAACACATTTTATTCCACAGATATTTATAGAGTTCCTACTACAACTAAACATATTCAAGAAAATGCAGATTTAATGCTGAACGAGACAGACAATATCCTCCTCCTCTTGAAGTTTACATTAAGCCAAGAGGTAACAAGTATGTAAATGAGACAGGAGATCAGCAGGACTGATTTCACAAGATACAGGTCACAAGGACCCTGCTGATAAAACAGGATGATAAAGAAGCTGGCCAAAACCCCAAAAACCAAGATGGTGAGGAAAGAAAGAAATGTGATGAAAGTGACCGCTGGTCATTCTCACTGCTCATTATACAGTAATTAAAATATGTTAACACACTAAAGAAAACTCCCACCAGCACCATGACAGTTTACAAATGCCATGGCAACATCTGGAAGTTACCCTACATGGTCTGAAATGGGGAGGAACCCTCAGTTCCAGGAATTTCCTGCTCTCTTTTCAGAGGAACTCTAATCACAGTGACTCCATCTTGAATAGGGGCTAGGTAAAATGAGAATGAGACCTGCTGGGCTGCATTCCCAGGAGGTTAGGCATTCTTAGTCACAGGATGAGATAGGAGGTCGGCAGGACTGGTTATCACAAGACACAGGATGCAGTAAAGAAGTCAGCCAAAACCCATCAAATCCAAGATGGAGACAAAAGTGATCTCTGGTCATTCTCACTGCTCATTTTATGCTAATTAGAATGTATTAGCATGCTAAATGCAAATCAAAACCACACTGAGATACCATCTCACACCAGTTAGAATGGCAATCATTAAAAAATCTGGAGACAACAGATGCTGGAGAGGATGTGGAGAAATAAAAACAGTTTTACACTGTTGGTGGGAGTGTAAATTAGTTCAACCATTGTGGAAGACAGTGTGGTGATTCCTCAAGGACCTAGAAATAGAAATTCCATTTGACCCAGCAATCCCATTACTGGGTATATATCCAAAGGATTATAAATC
>CAUYLG010028972.1:0-29506 GCA_963573385.1 Cacajao melanocephalus
GGGTGGCCCACCCTGTTTTGGGGGTGCCCGGGTGTGTGGGGGAGGTTATGGTGTGGCGGGGTGGCGGGGCGTCGGGGGAGCGGTGGGGGCGGCCCACCCTTTGGTCTGTGAGCCGTGGGGAGGTGGGTAGGTGGGGGGAAGAGGAGGGGAGGAGGAGGGGAGGAAAAGTGGAGGCCCACCCAGAGGTCAGTGAGTCCTGGGGATGAAGGAAAAGGAGGGGAGACCCTGGGGGTGGCGGGGGGGGGGTTCCTAAAAAACGTTATTCTAGTTGAAACCTGAAATGACTCTTTCTTCGGAGAAAGAGATGATAGGCGTAGGATAGAGGGTGGAAGGGGCAGACCATCCCAAGAAGCCACTCACCAGGACGCTGACCTGGCTGCTGGGGTGCATGTGTTGGGTGGAGGGGGGCAGCAGGCACTGGTCACTGAGACAAGACTGGGAATTAAACGTTGGCTCCATCACAAAGGCCTTCTATGCCATTCATGCTTACAGGGGTGAAATCTTTTTTTCAAAACGCAGTGGGAAAACTGATTTGCAATCCTAAATCTTGGTCTAGTCTATGGTTTAGAAGTTTGGAGACTTAGCAGAATACTGATTCATTACCAGCAGTAGGCTCAGGGATAGATTGCGGGAATGCTTATGCCTTTATGTACGTTATCTTTATTTCCTCAGGAAAACGAAATGAATATGAGCATTATTGAAATTTTGTCAAAGGTCTTTTGCCAATAAAACTTATCTCATTGAAAAGAGTTATAAATGTTTGCTTGAAAAGTTTGTGTGCTTTGATTGGTCATCTGTAGATTAGATTGGATTTTTCATCCCATTTATTATATTGGTTACTTCACAAGGTCACATTGCATTGAATATAATTTTGTCATAACAATATGCAGGGGCAAGACAAGGATGAGGATGAGGAAGAGAAAGAAGAGGCGTCAGCATCAACCCTCTGGGTGTCAGCTGGTGACCGTCATCCTCACAGCTGGACATTAACTATGAGCCCATTAGGACAGGAGGACAGCAGGGACATGGCTACATGATTAGTGACCCTTATGCCATACTGGAGACTGAAAAGTGGAAAATGAAAACACCTTGTGTGGGGGAGAGAGGAACAGCCTCCATCACCCGCTGCTTCAGGGGCCATCATGCTGGAACAAAGGTTAGTGCACAGTTTTGACAGAAGACGTTTGGAATCATTAGAAAAACTTCAGCATGGTTCCCACCACATACCCAGCAATTTAACAACCAGGCATTTGACCAAAAGAATAAGCATGCCAACCTAAGCAACATAATGAGACCCAGTTTCTACAAAAAAAAGAAAATTAACCAGGCATGGTGGTATGCTCCTGTAGTCCTAGCTTCTCAAGAGGCTGAGACAGGAGGTCAAGGCTACAGTGAGTCGTGATCACACTGCTGCACTCCAGCCTGACTGACAGAGCGAGACCTTGCCTCAAAAACAAAAGCATGCACCATGAGATTTTATAACAGAGGTGAAAATTGATCTAGTGCTTATTTAGAGAGTGCTGTGTATATTTTCTACAATGCAGGTATTATTGCGTTAAGAAAAAAGACAAGTCTATTTAAGCTTTAACAATAAGAACTTATCAACAAGATGTAGTGGCATATTCCTACTTAAATAACATAGGCACTGCTGAGGAACAGAGATCAGTGAAGGGCTATATTCTACAGAAAGGGGCAAATGGGAAGTGATTGTGTATTTATGTGTCACCATATACCAAAGAGCATATATACCAAGCATCTTATTACTTCTCACACTGTTCTTTTGGGCACATTTATAAGAGTAGACAGCATTGCTTTGTGCACACTGACAGCTTTCTAAGTCAAAGAAGGGATCTTCCTAAATGGAGCAGTCAGCAGCATCAGGAAGGGAAACTGCATTCTCAGAATGAACCACGTCAGTGAAGAACCCATGCTTTTTCTTCAAACCCAGTGGGGAAACACCGTGCCTTACCCTAAGCCTTTTGCCAGGATTTTGCATGTCTGAGGCTGTCTGACCTTGAATATAACTTACTTTCCTTCGTGGTAAACCACTTGCTTTATATTTGCTTCTGTCATTTCTGAGGACCTCCTGGTGCAGAGGCTGAGTGCTGGGCTGGGAAGAGATGCCGCGTTAGTGCTGCACTGACCAGCCGCTGACTCCAGAGCAGACGGTCACTATCTGTCGCATTAGGCAAGGGGCTTTATTTCACCCCACATGGCCTCATTTTTATCATAAACTTGACTATAAGTATCTTTCCAGGGTGCTGTGAGAACTGAATCAGAAGCACCCAGTACATCGCAGGTCCTTAGGGCTTTCACCCATATTATTTGTAAACAAGTCTTTCATGCTGCAAGCATTTACATAGACACCATTTCAAGACATTGGTCTCTGTATTGATGATACAAAGATAAAAAGACATTGTACTTTTTCTCCTGGTTAGGACAGTTGCCCAGATATTCTACAGGCTTTTTTGTGAACTTAAGTCTTCATTTCTTCAGGACAAATGCTCCCCAGTGCACTGGCTGGGCCTTATCATCATCACATGCTTTCCAAGAGGTTCTGCAATTCTGCCTCCCCCGACACCCCCAGCCCCCCTCCCCCGCATGCTCTGACTGCTGCAGAGTCTCTGCCTCCTCACGAGAGTTCTATGTTGTCACTATTTTTTGTTTTTAATTTTAGCCATTCTGACAGGTGTGTGGTCACAGCTTACTGTGCGTTTGATATGTGTTTTCCCGATGGCTGAGGATTGGGGCATCTTTCCACGCCCTCCTTGGCATCTGTGTACCCTCCTCAGTGAAATGTCTGTTGATGCCTTTTTCCCAGGTTCTGACTGAATTCATTTTTTAACTGTTGAGTCGTGAGGAGTCTGTGTTAAAGTACTGCTCCTTTTTTGTTCTTTGCAAGTATATTTTCTCCTGATCTGTATCTTATCTTTTGATCCTCTTCATATGGGCTTTTGCAGAGCAAAATATTTAATTTTGAGGAGATTCAGTTCATCAGTTTCTTGTCCTGGGAATCCTGCTTGTGGCATCAAGTCTAAGAACTCTGCCAGGACCCAGATCCCAGAGATTCTCTCCTGTGCTGTTTTTGAAAGGCTTTATGGTTTTCCGGTTTAAATTGAAGTCCTGACCCATTCAGAATGGATGTATTAGGTGTGGGGTTTAGGTTGATCTTCTTTCCCTCCTTTTTCTCTTTGCCTGTAGATGCCCAGTTGACCTGAGTGTCTGCCTGCCACAAGTACTGCACAACTCTCATTTCTGCAGCTGCAGATTAAGTTTTGAAATTGGATGGAGTGACTCCTTCCGCTTTGTTCTGGCTTGTTTGACGTATTTCCTTTCAGCTCGGTGCATCAGGCCTGGTTCTTGCTTTCTTTTGATGAATATCTGTTAACTTGTTCTGGACCAGGAACTGCTTACAAAAGTAAACACCGTACTCAATTCATTGAGTATGCATCCTGTTAGAAGGGCTAGAACAAAACAGAAAGTCACAATGAAGACAACGTTTTTTAAAATTGGAATAAATCTTATGCAGAAGAAAAGAACCAGAGTGGGTGAGAGCACGGGTCATTTTGGATAGGGCAGTCAGGTCTCTGCAAAGCCACATGGTTAACTCAGAAAAGCTGAGAAGCCACAGACACGCCAAAATATGGGTGAGCAATGAGCTGGAAGCATCCACAAGCTCCGTCACGTGGGCACTGGAGCAGGCAGTGAGGCCAGGGTGGGTTGAGATGGGGAGGTGGTGGGAAGAGCCAGGCTTGAGCTCAGATCACATGGGCACTGGAGGACTTTTATTTGTACCTCATGGTGATCTCATGGTGGAAGCACTTCTGTCTTTAGGGTTAGAGAAGGCAGGGTCCAGGTTGCTTTCAGTCCTGAAGGCTCAACTCAGATTGTGAGATCAGACCACCTGGGTCCAACTCCTCAGCTCGTTCCAGGAGCCCACACACCCCTGCTGGGCAGTCTATCCCCTCACCCCTCCCCAGATGTATATACCTGTGTGTGCATATGTGCAGGGGTGTCATGCATGTGTGTGTGTGCATGTCTGTACATTGCGCATTATGTGTGTATACCTGCATGTGCAGGGGTGCAGTGAATGCGTATGTGTGTACATGTGTGTACGTGTGTGTGGAAGTGCTATGTGTGCCTGTCTGTACATATGTGTGCCTATGTGTATATACCTGTGTGTGCTTGTGTGCATGTCTCTATACAAGTGCGTTGTGTATATGACTGTGTGCATGTGTGCAGGGGTGTAGTGCATATGTGTATATGTGCATGTGTTTACGTGTTATGGGAGTGTTTGTGCATATGTGTGCATGTGTGTATATACCTGTGTGTGCATGTGTGCAGGGGTATAGTGCATATGTGCATGTCTGTATATGTGTGTGCATATGCGTGTGTTTTTTATGGTCATCTGTAAGGTTTGTGGGCCAAGCCTGGGTGCCAGCCGAGAGGGTATGGGGCTTCGTCTCTTGGGGAACACGTCTTCAGGATGGGAGAGCCTGGCAGTTTCCCATAGGTGCATTTATATTTATTGCGAGTAGGAAAGTACTCAGGCAGAGCATCAAAGGGAGATGTCAGATAATGCAGGACCTTCATTTCTCACAAAGAACCCAAACTCTGCTTCGATTGTATCCATTGCCTTTTTATTTTACATTTGTCAGGATTCATGAACCTAACCAAAAAAATAAAGGCAATACAAGATTATTAAACATTTGAAGACATTTTGAATTTATGTGCTATGGCATAGCTCAAAGGGAGTTTTATGAACATCCAGATAAGCAGAAAGTGCTCCCAGATTTAGGTGTAGCTGCATGGAAAACTGAACACACTTGATGTGATTTCAAACTGGAGTTTTCTGTCCATAGAGACAGCTTGTCCGGGAATGACTGTAGAGAGTGACTGGGAGGGAGGATGTAGGCAGACAGTGAAGTGATTCTTAAAGGAGAGGGAAGCCAGGGGCAAAGGTGGCCTTTCTTCATCTGCAAGAAAAGGGTGTGATTGCGTTGTTAAATTTACATGTGAATATGCCTCGCATGTAAATACCTTTTTACAATGACAATATATGGGGGCAGAGGCTTGTTAAATTGAAGTTCATTTCTATGGAAAGTCAGGAACCTTCTGAGGAGGCTTCTTCAGATACCTTCCAAGCCTGTGATCACATAATGTGAAACTAATAGCCATCGATGGGGAAATCATGGATTTAATGACAGGCAATTTTATGTTTCTCTTGTCGTTAGCAAAGGCAGTCGTTTTCTCTTTCCTGGATAAAGGAAGCCAAGGCGGGGCTTTGCATTGACTCAGGCCCACTGAGGTGAGCAGGGCGCTCTTCACCGAACACAGCAGGGAAACCACCAGGGAGGCAAAAGCCTGCTCTTCACAAAAGTGATGCCCTGTTTTACACGTGTGTGCTTAAAATGCCCATTCACTGAACTCTGTGGGGAGCTTGGACAGATAAACAGAAGAATCTGATCCATACTTTCAGGCAGGGAAATGAGGCATAATTTTCTTTTTTCTGTTTGTTCAGTTTTAAAGAGAAATTATTTTTTTCTCAAACTGCTATAAAACCTAACTTGAAGGCATTTTTAAAAATTGTATCTGTTATTGGATTTGGTATACAATTCTGCTTACTCTATAAAGAGTAAAGAAACCTAAAGAACCTAAAGAACTGTAAAGAGAAAAGGACTGCCTTTGTGAAAGACAGCACAGACATAAAATTGCCTATCATCAAAGCTGCGGAGTTTTCATCCATGGCCATTTTTTCACATTACAGAATCACAAGCTTGGAAGGTACCTGAAGCAGTTTCCTCAGAAAGTTCCTGACGTTCCCTAGAAATTAACTCCTTCAATTGTACAATTTACATTTGCATAAAAATTTCTTCAGCCATTCAATTTGCAAAATACATGAATCTGTCAACTATAAAATATTTCTTAAGCATGTTCTTTGTATTTGAGCCTCTGCTGGATAGACGATTTCGTGTCTCAGTGCAAATCCATCATTCCAGTATTAGTCTTCAGCTTTAATTATTCAACTGTAGAATTCTGATAATTGATTTCTCTGAGGAAGCTTTAAATGTGAATAGTCCATCTTTAATTATATAATATTTCTTCAAAATAATAGAATTCATGTGACTAGCATCTCCCCATCAAGTTTTAGCCGCATACCAGTGATGCACATTTACTCCCAAGAGTTAACAGCATGGCCCTTGGCAGGAAATATGGAGCTGCAATCAGGCCTTTGTGTGGCTCGATGGTGCTGTCCAGAAGTTGCAAGGATGTGGCTGAGCCCAGCTCCTGGCCATACAGGTGGGTGTTCCTGAGCCCGGCGAGCTCCCAGACGGTGCAAGGCGTTGGGGGATTGGTGAGCTGAAGCCACTCCCGTTGCCAACTGTGGCTCCAGGTCAGGCCCCACCCCTCACCGAGATGGGCTGAGCTGGGCTCTTCATGATGGTGTGAATGGAAAATACATTTCAGGACCCCAAAACCACTCAGCAAAGGTGAGTCAAGTGGGAGACTGCGCCAGGCAAACCTGCCTCCCATTTTATTTCTAAATAAGATAGCTACAAAGATTTTTAAAACCCTGCATACCTCTTGCAATTTGTCCACAAGGAAACTCCTTGTAGGATTTCCCCTCCCCGAGTCGAATCGTCCAGACAGAACCGGTGTTCACCTTACACTATCGATTGAGGTCTCATGTCTCCCTAAAACGTTAAAACCAAGACGCGCCCCAGCCACCTTGGGCACCTGTCCTCAGGACAGCCTGCAGCTGTCACTGGCCTGACCTTAACCTTGGCAAAGCAACCTTTCTCAATTCCTTGAGACCTGTCTCTGATATTTGGGGTTCACTATGGGAATTTGGGGGACAGCTCCCAGGTCCTTGAGAAAAGCAGTTTTGGGCCGAACGCAGAGGCCAGGAGGATTCACTTCGCTTGGGCAGAAAGCATTTACAGCCGGGGGTGCTCTGGGGTTGATGTCCTGAGAATAGCGGGTCTGGGGGTCCCAGGTCGGGTGACCCTGCTGGAGTTTAGTAGAGTTGAGGAGCCTGGGACACCCTGGCTGGGACCCAGGGAGCTTGCCCTGCAATGGTGAGAATATGTCACCTATGATGTCTCTTACACAGGGGCCCCCACAGGCTGTGGTTAGGGGTTTTCTGAGTGCTCTGGGTTTGGCCATGGACTGGAATCACTGCACAGGAAGCACCAGGAGCTGCTATCCCAGGACTCTCTCTCTGCTGCCTTTGGTCAGGGAGAGGGGCTCGTGGGGATGTGGAGGGAGGGCGTGGCCAGCTGGGCTCCCAGGGCCTTCAGCCCCCCTCCCCCTCGTGCCCTGAGGCCGGTGGCCGGGTTCCTCAGAGACTCCCAGAGCTCCCACGTGGGTGAGCCTTGGGAGCGAAGGTCAGAGCCTCCACCACCCCCTCACCCGCTTCTCCCCACGCCCCCAGAACCCAGATTCCTCCACTAAAACCCAGTGACTCCTGTGATGTTTATAGTGCCTCTGTTTACCCAGAAAACCCAGAGTGATGTGGACAGAACAGAGACAGCGAAGTCAGTACGTAGATTTATTATTTATGATGCATTGTTTCTACCCCTGAACTAACCCCCAAAGACAGTTTGGGCAGGCAGATCATTGCCACCCCACAGATGCACTTCTCCTGATCCTTGGCAACTGTGAATGTGTGGGTTTGTGCAGAGGAGCTGAGGCTGTGAGGGGAGGGAGCGGAGGTTGCTCCTCAACTGGCTTGATGCGCGGGAGACCACCAGTGCAGCCACAGGACCCTGGCCACACACAGAGTGCAGGGCAGTGGGGCCTGCTGGAGCTGGAGGCAGAGGCAGGGGCAGGAGCCCTGAGTCCGGGGTAGTGAGTGCCTCCGGAAGCTGGAAACCCCATGGAAGCAGCTTCTGCCCAGAGCCCAGAAGGTCACGCAGCCTTCACAGCCCCTGGACGCTGCATCAGGCTTCCAACCTACTGAGCAGAAAGATGATGATTTGTGTCGCTACAGGTCACAGTGTGTGGTAATTTGTCACAGCAGCCATAGAAAACTAATGCAGATGGATCGTTTGTTGGTTTTAGATTTTCACTGCAGTGTGGCCATGGTCTGAATGCCTGTCCGCTCCAAAGCTCCAAACTTCATCCCCAGCACAGCAGCATTAAGGGGGACTTTAAGAGACAGGGATGGCCTCAGAGCACAGGGGCTGCAGGAGCTCCCTGGGGCTGCTGAAAGGAAGGACCTCACACTGGGAGGCTCCCGACAGCAGAAATGTGTCCCCACAGTCCCAGAGGTCACGTGTCTCAGGCCACGCTGCCTCTGGAGGCTATCGGGGAGGACCCTTCCTGCCTCTTCCAGCTTCTGTGGCCCCCGTGCCCCTGGGCTTGTGGCTGCATCACTCCACGTCTGCCATCTCCGCATGGCTTCTCCTCTCTGTGTGCCTCAGAGTCAAATCCCCCTGATGTTTTAACACCTGTCGGTGGATTTAGGGCACATAGTCCAGGACACATCTCAAAACCCTCCACTGGATTCTACCTGCAAAGACCCTTTTTCTAAAGAATTTCATGCTCCCAGGTTCTGGGGGCCATGCGGAACAGCAGGACCCAGGCTGAGATGTCTTCAGTGTGTTGGCTGGAGGTGGAGGTCAGATGAGAAACCAGATACTGGCAGAGTCCTGGGGGTCCTCCCCCAGACGCTGTCACCTTCAGAGGAAAGCAATGACTTCGAGTGGGGAGCCCTGGCAGGCCCCAGCCCAGCCTGGGTGTGCCAGCCTCACCGTGGCCTGGGCGTCCGTGGCTGCACCAAGAGAGCACCACACACTCCTGCCACAGCCTCCCAAACAACAGGTGCTCTTGGCTGTGGCGCTGAGGACACCTGCAGAAGAAAGGCCTGTTCTGTCTGACACTCTGTGGGCAGGAAAACAAGGTGAGTCTGAGAGGACCCAGCTCCACAGCTACGTGCCGTGTGTGACCCTGGGATGGATCCTGGAGTATCACGGAAAAAGTGCCACTGCCAAGACAGTTGGGGGATGCAAATGGGTCTGTGGCTTTGGCTCAGGAACAACCTGCTGAGGTCAGACACCTGGGGACTTGATTCTTACAATCTGAACACAATTTTCCCGGACCTAGAGTTTGTAATTATTCTTCTGCAACCTTAAATATTGAGAACAGAACCTTAGAAATAGAAAGATAGAAACATATAAATGTACACGGTTCGCTGTCTCCTCATACTGTTCCTAACCTTCTGAAAGTCTCAGTCCGTCACCTCCCGAAATCCTATCCATCTGCAAAGGTTTGTTTCAAATAAAATTTTTCGTGGGAAGAATTGCTATTTATGGGGGTGCTCTTAATTTAAACTTGATGCATGTTTCTGCCTGTGAATTGGCATCAGAGCCCCTGGCTGCCTCATTAAAAACATCACGCTCTTCTGCCTCATATCCTGTTGATCCCTAGAAGACACCCTGTCTTCTTCCCACTCCTGGCCATGCTGCTTCCCTGGCTATTCCTAAAACAGGCCAGATCCCTAAGGCGTTGTCTGCAGGCTTCACACAAGCTGCTCTCTCTCTGTCTTTCTCTCTCTCTCTCTCTCTCCTTCTGGTGTACCCTTCTCCCAGGAGTCTCCACGGCTGAATGTACCACCACTTCCAAACCCACTCAAACACCACCTTCCCAGGAGTCCTACTAGGACCAACCTATTTGAAATAGCAACTTAACCCATCCACAGATGCTCCCTGGCTCCCCCACTCCACCCTGTCTTTCCCACGAGATTCACGGTCTTCTCATGTTGCTGTGTTTCCTGAGCCACTGTCCATCACTTGTTTAGCAAACAGACTGTTCAATCCAAACACAAACAGCAGGGTGTGGCATGAAGCAGGCGGCAGGTTCAGCTCAGGGCTGAACTTGCTGAAATAACAAACTCATCTTCATCAGCTGCATTTTCCATTGCAGAGTCTCCATCCTGACTGGTGTCAAATAAGGAGGTGTTAAATGGACTTGAAACTAGACCCTTCAGAGTGATGGCCAGTGCGCACGTGCAACACACATGCACACACAAATGCATATGCTCATATATACATGTACACACACTAATGCATATGCTCATATATCACACACACAAACACATAGGCTCATATATACACGCACGCACACACACACTAATGCATAGGCTGATACATGCACACACACATAGGCTCATATACACTAATGCATAGGCTCATATATGCACATGCACACACAAATAGGCTCATGTAGACACACACACACTAATGCACAGGCTCATACATGCACATACACTAATGCATAGGCACATCTACACAAACCCATGCACTCAACACTAGTGCACATGTACACTACTGCTTATACAGATACATACATGCACCTGCACATGCATAGACATGAATGCACGCTCATACCAATACATACACAAAGCACACTCATATAAACATGCACATACAAAGCACACTCAATGCACATACAATGTACACAAAAACATGCACAAAGCACAGTGCACACACAATGCACACATACATGCACACAAAATGCACACACACAAACGTGCTCATTCACACAATGCGCTTTCAAACTGCTGCACATATACACATGCACACTAACGCACATACATATGTGTCCTCTCACACACATACATGTTTCCTCGTGACATTCCATCTTCCCCCTCAGTTGACCTCTTTGGAGCTTCCTGGCCAGCGTGACTGTGGGTAAATGACTAATCCCTCTGTGGCCATTGCTCTGACTTTAAAATGGAGAGGTGCTAGGACGTGCCTCCTCTATGGTGGTATAGATGAAGACTGTGGTCACATGGAAATGACTGGGAATGGGGCATGGCAGGGCAATGCTATCCCCAGCTGTGCTGGCTTCAGGAGAGCAAGGGTCTTCACTGAAAACCAGCAAATTTCAGAGCAGCTCTGGCTGTGTGGGTTCACCTGGAGAGAGCAGGAAGACAGACGAGGAGCTGAGGAAGGTAAGACACTCTGGCCTGGCACCTCACTTTCTCCTGCTACAGGAAAAGAGACGAATGGATCAAAAGATTTCTCAGCCTTGACAGAGCTGCTACTTATCGTGGCTGTCGACCCAGGGGACGTTCAGGGTGACCTTGTTTTCCTCCTTCCTGCAGTTAAAAACAATTTTCCTTCAATAATTGTTGTCCAGAAGGCTGTGCTTGAGGTGCTTCTATAGTAGCTGTTTCTTTGTTTTTCAGTAGCACCAACGTCAGGCCTGGAAATTAACATTTTGGTCTTTGAAGCTGTAGATAAATAAGAAGCTACAGAGAGGACTGCCTCTCGGGATCATGGTTGCTCCTTATTGAAAATGATCTCCATGGAGATGCAGAAGGTGGCGGTGGGGGGCAAGGACTAAGAATTACATCCTGAGTATGGCGTACACCCTGTGGGTGACCCGTGCGGTAAAGTCTCAGATGTCACTGCTCAGTAATTCATCCCCATAACCAAAAACACTGTACACCAAAATGTACTGAAATTTTTTTTTAAATTAAATAAAACTTAAATAAAATGTTCAGTGTGTTTGTGCACTGGCTACCAAGATTCCTGTGCATGAGACCCAACGTACCAGGGAGTGTTTGTTTAGAACACTGAAATCCACTAAAGAACAAGGTGGATTACTTTTAATAACATATTTAATCTAGCATTCCAACATGTTATTGTTAAAACGTGACTAATGTAAGTGCCTTAGTTAGATATCTCGTCTTCAAACCTGGTGTTTGTTTAACCCTGCGTATCATCCCAGCCGGGACTAGCAACTTGGTACTGGTGGCTCCATGTGGTTCACACCTGGATCATCCAACCCCCGTCCCCCATGCCGGACATGCCCTGGTCACCCAATCGTCCCCTGTTGTTCACACCTGCGTCACCCAACGTCCCCACGCCGGACGCGCCTGCGTCCCCCAGCCTCCCCGCGCCGGACGCGCCTGCGTCACCCAACGTCCCCACGCCGGACGCGCCTGCTTCCCCCAGCCTCCCCCAGCCTCCCCGCGCCGGACGCGCGTGCGTCACCCGACGTCCCCACGCCGGACGCGCCTGCGTCCCCCAGCCTCCCCGCGCCGAAGGCGCGTGCGTCACCCAGTCTCTCTATGCCATACATCTCGTTACTACATGCCGTTTTCTCATAAATAAAATATTGCTGCAAACAACATATTACGCTGGAAGACACAGATGCACTGAGGCTCACGGAGAAGCCATGATGCCCCTCATTCCAGCCGCAGACTTGGAGAAGGCCCCTCAGTATCGCCGGCACCACTCTTCGCCTCACGCTTGGGAGAAGCCTCCGAAGGACGTACGTTTCACAAAGATGAAAATCCAGCCGCTTGTGTGAACACACTTTACTTGACTCGAGCATCCAAAGGGGTCCCTTCCCAGGGAGCAGCTACAGAGAGAAAACTTGCTCTCATTTTTTAATGTAAATAGAAACCATTTTTAATTAAATCATTTTTTTCTCTTAAAAATCTTAAGGCTAAGCAATGACAAAAACTAACAAATTGCACACGAATACGGTCACTTTGAATGACAAATAATAATAAACCTACAACTAAAGGTTGCAGCTTGTAAAATTATAATAATTGCATTGTTCAGTTCTGTGTCTGTTGGACTGAAATATCCTATTAATTATTAGTATAACAGGTCAACTCTCAGTATTCATTTTTATCAGTAACTGATGTCTGAACAAAGTTGAAAAAAATCAATTAGCTTTTTATATAGTTTTGATTTCAGTAAGAAAAAATACAGGGAAATTGAAGTTTAATGGAGTTCAATGAATTCTTAGTGCAGAATACTGGTGTAAAGAGTGAGGATTGAGATTTTCAAGAAATGAAGTGTTTTAATGATAAAGGCAAAATCATAGCTTCTGATGCTTTATATAGATTCTATCCTCATCATAAGTAGCACTTAGCAGGCTGCTCTGGTATACTTTCCTTTACAATACATGAAATTAGGTCTGACAAAATATAACAATTTTTGTCCTAAAGAGATTTTTTTAATGATAAAATATGAAATTCAAAAGCTCCTACATAAAAAAATCTAAGTGTTTAGTAGTATTTAAGAAATATCTAATCTGATTTATTTTAGTTGGTTTATAATAAAAGAATCAGTGTATCATTAAAGTGTTTAGTAGATTATAGCATTCAGTTGATGATTCTGAGAAAATTAAATTTTTTATTTTATAATTTTAATTTATTAGGTACATTTATTTTCATAAAAATTTATTTTGATATATCTGTTTTATATAAAGACTCAAAATTGCTTAGAAAAGAATAATTAATATGTGTCAACTAAAATGTTCAGTGCATGTAACATCATAACAAAAACCCCTTCAATATTCAGCTATTTTATAACAAGCCAGTTAACCTCCAGCAAGTTTATATTTTATAAAAGGGAGATAGAGAAAACCGAAGTGAATGAAATAAATAAGCCACGAGCTGGGAGCCATCACCACAGGCTGCACACACATATAAAGGTAACAAGAGGATATGGGGGATACTCTATGACAGTTAATCTGAAAAGTTAGATGAAATGGGTAAACTTACTGAAAACACACTGATAGAAACTGTAAAGACAAGAAATAAAAAATTGTAGGTTACAGTATCTACTAAATAAACATAACATACACACACGTAAAGTTTCCTAGCCCAAATAATTTACTGATAAATAATTCAAAGTTTAAAGGAGAAATATGCTAATCTCATACAAACTCATCCAGGGGATGAGGATTATTCTGTGAACACAGCATTCTTGCTAGAGCCTCAGCCACTGTATTTTTACTCCAGCAACAAGCAACAGAAACAGATTAGATGTGATTTTCCACAGCAGCAAAAGGCCTCAGGTGGCTAAGAACAACTCCAGATGAAAAGCCTGCCAGCCTTCTTCCCTGAAGACTTGAAAGCATGCAGGCCAGCCCGTGGATGTAACTTGTTTATGAGTAGAAGGCGCCGCGTTGCTGAGGCCTCATGTCTCCGACGGCGGTTTATGGATTCACTACAATTCCAGCAGACACTGCACCTTTTCCCCAGGGACCTGCATGGTGCAGAGCTTCCTCAACTCACACGGATACCTTCCCACGGTTGGAAGACCTAAGCACCTGCACCCTAAATGTATGCGATGTGTTTTATTCTCTGTCTTTGTAGTATAGTACTCTAGCTTTGGTATTAAGGTAGTTTTTATGTCTGCATTTTCAGATCATTTTGTTCATTTTGATAATTTTAAAAATAGTTAAATGAAAATTTATTTTACAATGTAAAAAATCTAGTATTTATTTTAAATGTATTTTTAAAATCATTTCAACCACTTAAGAAATGTTAATTTATCTAATAATGCAACTGAAATAACTGCATGCCAATCTGTGTGTGAAGGTCTCCAGGATGACCCCAGGATGACGCCCTGGAGAACCTATGGTGGTTGTGAAATGCTTTCTGATTTCAAGGGTGTAAAGAGTGTCAGAGTCCCCAGGACCACCCAGGATGAATTCCTGGAGTGACTCCCAGGACGTAGAGCAGCTCTCACTTAGGGCTGGTGTTATCGCAGTGAAAAGCTACAGATTAACATCAGCACAGGGGAGGATATGGGACACGAAGTTCAGGGGAGACCAGGCACAGGCTTCCTGTGAGGTCAGGGGAGACCAGGCATGGGCTTCGCGTGAGTCCAGGGGCAACTAGGCTCGGGCTTCATATGAGGTCAGGGGAGGCCAGGCGTGGGCTTCCTGTGTTCTCTTTGGGGGGCCCACAGGGCTGCAGGTGATCCTGCCAGCAGTCCTGGGACCACTTGCCTGCCGCACAGCCAACAGGGAGGCCACACAGGCCCTAGTGCCCAAGGATTTGGTGGGAATTTTGCTGGGGTTGGCCCTAGGTGTATGGAGCTCACACATCACTGACCTGAGACTCTGCCCTGGGTCCCCAAATTTCCCTGGTTCTCAATCTGGAATGATCCATCCAGCCCTACTCTGCATATTTCCAGTGTTATGTTTTCCCTGCTGGGAGCCTCTGTCCCTTTTCTGTTCCTTTCAGACATCCATGAATAATTCATATTTTCTGCTGCACATCAAGATGAGGCAACAGGTGAAACACATCCCCTTCTCGAAAGCATAGGAACACCAGATAGAAAAAAAAAGAAAGAAGTTCAGTATTGGATATCAGGAAGTGAAGAAGAGAGGTGCTCGAGAGAAGTGAAAATACAAGTGAATAACAAATTTCCCATGTTTGTACCATGGGGGTTGGGGGTTGGGGGTTGGGGGGAGCTTCTAGATTACAGCAGAGCAGGGTTAGGAGGGGAGCTGGTGCTGCACAGAGGAGAGACTGGGGGCGCTGGGGGTCCCAGAGAGGGCTGCACAGAGGAGAGCGTGGGGGCTGCTGGGGGCTTCCAGAGGCTAAGTTTGGGGTTTAACCATCATATATTGTCTGATTTGGGAGCATCTCCTCCAAATTTACTAAGGGGGACAGTATTTGCAGGTCACATGTTGAGAACAGTCTCTATGTCACCAGCTGGGCAGGGAGAAAGCCTCTGTGAGTCACAGGAACTTGACTGAAGTCATCAAAGCAATATTGCTTCAGCACGGGGGCAAAATAAGCTCCTTCGCTCCCACTTTATAGACCATGTAATTCAGCACCAGAAAAACAAAGTGTGTCCACGTATCTGTGTCTCAGCACAAAGCTGGAATAAATTTGCAGAAATTAAAAAATAATTCAAGACACAACCAAAGTGAAATTTACAATTTGGTGTCTAATAAAAAGTTTTCAGGAATGCACACACACACACACACACACACAAAACAGAAAAATACAATGTAAAATGACAGTGACATCAGTGAACAGCAACAGATACAGAAAGGCCACCTGCAGTAGAACGACTAGATCAGAGCAGCAAAAGCAGCCGTGAAACTGTCATACTTGTTCAGGAAGCTGGGAATAGCATGGATGTGTCAAGAAGGGAGATAGACTGTATTTTTCAAGACCCAGATCAAACTTGAAGACATGAAAACTGAAATGGCTGAGGTTAAAAAGCTCCTGTATGTGATGAATACACGATTAGATGCCGCAGAAGAAAAGCTTAGTAAGTTTAAAGACATGGCAAACTAAACCAGTCCAAATAAAATGCAGAGAGGAAAATACTGAAAAAAATGAAGAATGAAAGACAGTGAACAGGGCCCCGGAGAGCTCTGAGAGAAGCACAGGCCCCTCTGGTGTGTGAGACGAGTCCCCCAAGGAGGAAGTAGGGGGCAGGGAAGAAAACATGCAAAAATAAGCAGTAAGGATTTCCAAACAGGATTAAAAAGAAAACCCACAAATGCATATGGATTAATTAAATCTGAGCTCAGGGAAAAACAATGTATACAAAGTTACATCATAATAAATAAAATTGCCTGAGTCCAGTTATAAAGAGAAAATCATAAGGGCAGTCAGTGGTGGGGGGTACCATTGCACCCCCAGAAACCAGAACAGCAGGGTCCCTGGACATCGTGGGAGCCAAGTACAACCCGGCAGCATCTTCAAAATACCATCAGAAGAGCCAAAACCTGCCAACCTACAAATCTGCTCAACAAAAATCTCTCTCTAGAATGAAGGGAAATTAAGACCTCTCAAAGACAAGCTGAAATCTGGTCACCAGCTGATCTCTGCTCCAGTACATCATAAAGGAGGTCAGGATGCTTGGGGCATCCCCACCACCAAGCTTCACAGGCCCTGCCCAATCCGGATTCATCTGTGAGGTGAGACCACGCCCTGGCCTCCGATGCCTGCCTGGTACCTGGCATAGCATAGTGTCCAGCTGCCCCCTGGGCATGCATGTGCTTTTGGAAGATTCCCTTGAGCAAATGTAGTCATTGGAGCTGGAAGGGTTTTTGTGATGTGAGACATTCAGAGTTGACAAGGTTGCATGGAAACTTACTTTTCAAATGAGGTCTTTGGACACTTGAGAACTGAAGCATGTTTTCTTAGGGGACCGAAGATTCTCTTTGATATTTTCTCGATACCTTTATTTCAATAATAATCTGAAAAGTTGTCAAAGTGATTCTTACTGGCTTTTAACAGGCTCTGCCATCTATGAGGTTTCTCCATTTCTTTCCTTAATTAACTCAGTGTGAGCCTTTGTAAATAACAGGTTTGTCACTGACCCTCTAGGGAAACTGACCCCGCCCAGGATGTGGTGCCTGGGAGGGGATTTCTCCATTCTGCCGTGCTTGGAGAAGCTCCTGGGGTCTCCCTGGCCCCACGGAGTGGGAGCCTGCAGGCCTGTGTCTGCCTTCATCTCTGCAGATGGCGGCTGGGAGCTCCCACTGCTGTCTGTTAATGTAGCATGCGAGGCCCCTGGAGCAGGTCTGGGGGTCACTGGACTCAGTGGAACGCTTGCCCTCACTGGCTCAAAGCCCTTGTTGGGTGGATTTTTAGTGCTGTCTCTTGTGAAACTGTCTGACCAATTTGCCAAGCTGGTGCCTGACAAAGTGGCCCAGGCCTACCCCTGGAGAGGGTTTACCTGCGACTGTGTCTGGAGAGCACCTCCTCTTTCTCAGTCCCTCTCCCTGGGCCAGTGTGAGGTGTGAGGGTCAGGAGAGGAGACCCTCAGCCCCGCCCCGGAGTCAGAGGGCAGGGTGGGAGGCTGGGGGTGGGTGCCAGCTTCTGTCAGCTTGCAGTGTGGCCTGCTCACCCTCAATGTCCAGGAACCCTCACCAGGCTTAGAACATGCTTGGAACATGCTCAGGCTCAGAATGTGCTCGTGAACCCAGGCTCAGAACATGCTCACAAACCCAGGCTCAGAATATGCTAGTGAGCCCAGGCTCAGAATGAGCTCGTGAACCTGGGCTCAGAACGAGCTCATGAGCCCGGCCTCAGAACATGTTCGTGAACCCAGTCTCAGAACATGCTCGGAACGTGCTCAGGCTCAGAACGAGCTCGTGAACCCAGGCTCAGAACAAGCTCATGAACCCAGGCTCAGAATATGCTAGTGAGCCCAGGCTCAGAACGAGTTCGTGAACCTGGGCTCAGAACATGCTCAGAACATGCTCAGAACATGCTCAGAACATGCTCAGAACATGCTCAGGCTCAGAACATGCTTGTGAACCCAGTCTCAGAACGTGCTTGGAACGTGCTCAGGCCCAGAATGTGCTTGTGAACCTGGTCTCAGAACATGCTTGTGAATACAGGCTCAGAACGTGCTCGGAACGTGCTCAGGCTCAGAACATGCGGGGATGGTAAAGATGTGGCCCTGTTCACCTTTGGTTCAGCACTATCCTGGGCATCCGAGTTTGACTGGCTCTCTCAGTACATGGCCTTGTGTGTCTCCCTGCGGAAAATCATTGCAATTCTGGCTGTTTTCCAAAGCAGTCTGGATCCGATGCCACACTACTCATGCTCTAAAGCCACTGTGTTGTCAGCGAGCAGATGGGCTCTGCCTCCTGTGAGCCCTCAGACCCTAGAAGGAAGAGTAAGGCACTGGGATTGCTGAGCCCACCTGGAAAAGCACCCCTAGGACCCTCCCTTAGGCTGCTGGTTGCCCCCCAGGCAGGAGAGGCTGGCTGCACAGACCCAGGAAATTCAGTGTTTTCAGTTTACATTCCCATCCCTGTGAATGTTCTGGTCTTATGTGAAGTGACAGGAATCTAATAGGGAAAATATTCTGTGAATGAGGTCAGAACACTGGTGGGGAGAGTGGGGTGGGCAGTAGTTTTCAAACTGACTTCTGGCTATTTTTAGATGTCATATCAACAAGCATTAAATGGGTTCCCTGCTTAACATAATTTTGATGCAGTCCTTGTGGGTTCGCAGGGTTTGAGATGTGTGTTTATAGAAAGTGACAGATCGTGAATCCAAGATTCTCTCCAGGCGTGACCCGGTTGCAGGCCCCATGGCGATTTCTCAGGTGCCTGGCTTCTCATCAGGATGTCTGTGCACAGCTGACTTCACCTAATAACTTCCACAGTCATCACTGACCTATGCCAACCTGAGTCAACAATGCGGTCTGTGGTCTCGCTGGAAACGGCAGGGTTTTAATGCCAAATGCTAATAATAAATAAACCCTTCAATTTTGCTTCTTTCAGTTACGTTTGTTCAAAGATAGACCCCGAAACTAGTATTGTATGCACAGTTCTCTCCACAAGTGGCAAGAATATGTAAGTTCTGCTGTCCACAGTACACTTTTGACTACAGTGGCAGAGAATCTTGCATGAGCTCTAAACAGGAAAACATTTTATGCTTTACTAATTTAAACTTCAACAAGATGTTAAAATTAACAATCTTAATTTATTTCTATTCTAAATTGACCATCTACCTGGATCTGCCTTATCAAAGTGTCTGTAGTATTTAGATCTGTATCAGGAACTGGAAAGGATCAATGAAAAATGTATCTTTTGTGGATAAATTTTGGATAAAATCTATCCAAAAGTTTTGTGAATAAATGAAAAATTAATTTCTAACAAAAACAGTTGAAGAAACCAGCACTTATTCTATGTTGACTTTGTGTTACACATTTTCTTTTTCTTTTTCTTTTTTTTTTTGAGCCCAAGTCTCACTCTGTGGCCCACGCTGGAGTGCAGTGGCACGATCTTGGATCTCTGCAACCTCCACCTCCCAGGTTCAAACAATTCTCCTGCCTTAGCCTCTCAAGTAGCTGGGATTACAGGTGTGCACCACCACGCCTGGTGAATTTTTGTATTTTTAGTAGAGACAGTGTTTCACCATGTTGGCCAGGCTGGTCTCCATCTCCTGACCTTATGATCCGCCTGTTTCGGCCTCCTAAAGTGCTGGCATTACAGGTGTGAACCACGGCACCCGGCCTGTGTTATACATTTTTGTAGATATTATTCTATTTAATAGTTAAAACTTTTTAAGCGATATAAAAGATATATTAATACTAAAACTATATCATTCATTTAACAGAAATTGAGTAGCATATGATAGACAATACGATGATTGACTAAGCAAGATTCTAGCACATGCCTTTTTCTGGTTCTAAATACAAAGTTTTTAAGAACATAGAACAATTAATGCCTCTAAGCAGACTCCCTAGATGCTACAAATGAATCAGAGACAAAAGGAACAAAACTCTCTGTCCTGATGGGTCCTAAACACTGAGCAGGAGGAGGAGTGAGGCAGTGCACCAGGAGAATGCGCTCTGCACGGACCTGAAGCCGGGAGAGGAAGTAGAGAGGCCTGGGCAAGTCGGGCTGAGACTGTGAACAGGAGTCAGGGATGGTCCCATGGAGAGGATGTCAGGTGACCTGGGGACATCCTGAAGGAGACAAGGAGACTGGGCACTCACCTGCCTGGTGGAAGAGTGTTTCCAGCAGAGGCAAGCCGTGTGCAAAGGCTTGGAGGTGATATGGGATGAGGCACAGAAACCTCCTAGTGGGCCCAGAGAGGGCAGGCGGGGAGTGTGGGGCCACACCGCGGAGGCTGCAGACCCTGTGGGGTGTTCTGCTTCCATCCTGAGAAGACGAGGAACCACTGGAGGGTTGGAACTGACTGGTGGCTTATGTTTTGACTTACGCTTTCTAGGGACTGATCTGGGGGAAATCACGGCCCCGGGGCAAGGAGGAGAGAGACCACATAGGAGGCTCCAGCAGTAGTTCAGACGCGGCTCTGGAGAGAGGGAGTGAGGATCTGAATTGACCTTTTGAATGTTTGGCTGGATGCCAAGCTGAACATGCCAGAAGCAAGACTTTGTGTGACCTAGTATTACAGGAGCTAAAAAGAAATCATTCAGGCAGATAAGGAGGGTAAAGGAGCCCTCAGCAAGGCTTCCCTTTCCATAAAAAGTAGCCTCCAAATCACTTCTAACAAAGAGCAGCCTGTGAAGTCGAGCTGCAGACATCGAGTGGCCAGCTGGAAGCTTGCATGGGGGAGGCTGGCAGCCGTGCCAGTGGAAAAGGGCTCAGCACGGAGGCTCCCTCTTCCCTTTTCTTTGCCACCATGTGTACAGTTAAAAGCAGGCAACATGGCACCAGCCAGAAGGAGAACCCATTGCATGCTAAAAGATGAGGGGTGGGCAGCCAGCTTCTTCGCATGGTGTGCAAATGGCACACCTGGTCCTGGTCTGACTAATCTTTCATGTCCTATGTAAATCAGACTCTACCTTCTCAAGCTTGTCTATAAAACATCCTGCATTTCACCACAGATCTAGAAATCTATTTTCTCCAGGACCCCTCTCTCTGCAGCACAGAGAGCTTTTCACTTTCTTTGTCTATTAAACTTCCTCCTCTCTTAACCTACCTTTGGTGTGTCCATGTCCTAGTTTTCTGTGGCTGTGGGAGAAGGAACCTCAGGTATTTCCCCAGACAGCAGTGCCAGAGGCCTTCCTGGGAAATGGAAAGTGAGTATAGATTTCTGCGGTCTCAAAGGGCCGGGAGATAATTATATTTCAACCTGACAAAGAGGAAGTTAATATAAGCTTTTTTAGAATGAGAACACACAGAGAATAGAGAGAGAAAAATAAGCAATCACAGAGGCTATGAAATAATACCAAGCACCAAAATAAAGAATAGCAGGAATGAAAGAGGATAAACTTAGAAAAATTAATGGTCAAAATTCCCCAAATTTGGTGAAAGATATCAAAATACAAATTGACAAATTGAATAAGCACAGCCAACAGTCCCTTAGTAGTACAAGCACAAATTAAATGGCTCTACATCAGATAAATGTATGGACACATTTCTGAAAACTAAACATTTAAAAAGTAGTTAGAGGGCAAAGAAAAGATTAACTGCTGACTGCTCTTCAGAAACAATGCAAGAATAAGACAATGGGATGAGATCTTTCAAGTGCTGAAAGAAAAGTACTGTCAATCCAGAATTCTCCATGGGGTAATATTACCTCTCAAAATATAAAGACATTTTATAAAGCAAAAATCTGATAGAATTTATTAACAGCAGTTCTTTCAATGAATATGAACATGACGGTTCTTTGGGATAAATAGAAATTCTAAGGAGCAGACCCAGTTCGAGCAGGACCCTGACTCCATCTCCTGCTTGTTTTATTCCTGCAGTTCATGGAGACCCAGTTGAAGAGACATACTCAGTGCCTGTCAGAACCCCCACATTGTGATGGAAAATAGTTTGGAGTTTCCTAAAAATGTAGAAATGGAACTTCTGTATGACCCAGCAGTTCACCTCGGGGTGCATATTCCAGAGAATGGAAAGCAGGGACCTAAAGAGATATTGGTACACCATGTTCACAGCCGTGTGATTCACAGGAGCCAGTGGTGGGAAGCACCGAGTGTCCACGAATGGTGAGTGGATAAAAATGTGCTGTGTCTGTGCAGTGGGACAATATCCAGCCTCAAAAAAAGAAGGGAGTTCTGACACCTGCTGCTGCCCATGAATGGACCTTGAGGGTTGGTACTAAGTGAAACAAGCCAGTCACACCAGGGCGACTGCTGTGTGTTGCCACTTAGAGGAAAGCTCTAGAACAGGCAATCACAGCGACAGGGAGCAGAATAGAGGTTACCAGGGGCAGGGGAGAGGCAGTTACTGTTTAATGGGTACAGAGTTTCAGTTTTGCAAGATAAAAATATATTCTAGAGACCTGTTTTACAACCATATGAATACACTTAACAGTAAGTATATGAATATACTTAACAGTAATGAACTGCACACTTAAAATGGTTAGGATGGTAACTGTGAATCACTTTTTTTACCACAGTAGAAAAGAGCAGATGTGTTTACACCACTAAGATGAGCCCTGGACCTGCATCTGTAAACGGGCGTGTGCCTCTCGGTCAGGCTGTTACTGTGTCCACCTGTCGGGAGTGTGGCTGGTGGTCCTGTTGCTGTGGTTACCTGCAAGCTCACCGCTGCCTCCACAACCCTCCAGGGCGGGCTGAGGTTCAGTCCAGCCCCGTCATGGGGGAATGCTGTGCGGTGGCCAGCATTTGCCTGCTTCTCTGCCGTCCAGTCCAGCCTCGCTTCGGCCGTGGTGCCTGGAGTCAGGCCGGGTCTTCCCAGTGCCTTGCTCCTCCTCCCCATGGAAGCGGGCGCTGCTGTTGCCTGAGTTCCTGGTAAAGGAGTGACCATTTTCCCCAAGTGGTCAGAGGCCTAGAAGCAGAGCAGTGTGGGATCCAGGCCCCGGACAGTGTCCATCCCTCTCAGGGACCCAGGCCCTTTCCTTCCACTGGTGGCACTGCCGTGGTCTAAAGGTGCTTTTGGGCAATCATTTTCTGCTCCACTGACAACTTCAGACTTTTCCCTGATGGGAACGGCATCTACTCCAGGTTTGCTTCTCAGGGGTTGTGGCGGGGAAATCCCACAAGTGCCATGGCAAGGGTCTGAAGCCTCAGCCTGTTCCCATATAAATATTGATTTAGAAAAGAATTAGAAATATAAGCACATAGATATTCCTTTATATAATAATATATAATCTTACAATTACTCACTTAATAAAGATACATACTCAATATAACCTTTAATTTTACTGATGACTATCCGGTTATGAAGCATGGAAATGAGGTGACATTGTGAACAAAGTGACACTAAGGCAAGATGCTCTAAGCCCTCTGTCACGCCCGCATAAGGGCTGCTGGAGGGCGCCTCGGCTGTGCGGCAGCGCCAGTGCTATGAAAGCACCCGCTGTTTAGCCAGCCAGGGAAGGAGAGGTCCAGAATGGCAGAGACATCTCCTTCCTGGGGAAGTTAGAAAATTCCACTTCTCCCCCGCAGACATCCGGGGGCTGAACTGTCTCTATGTGATGCTGTGCTTCAGTGCTCACGTTCCATATCCACACTCATGCCCTGCTTCTGCACCTGGTTTCTTTTTCTCAGAAGGTAAGAATTAATGTCCTTGATATTTCTGATAAATATGTGAAGAGCACTGAGTCATTAGCTTTTCTCCTCACCTCGGCTACTTGAAAGTCTTGGGCCCTCTATCTTCAAGACATGTGATTTACCTGACCCTATCACTGACCACCATTACCTCACTCTACCTTCCCTGCCCCCTGCTTTGTACTCAATAAAGTCAGAGCATCCAGGCACTCGGGGCCACTGCAGGTCTCCGCACTCTGGTTGGCAGTGGACCCCTGAGCGCAAACTCTCTTTTCTCTCTCTGTGTCTGTGTCCTTAATTTCTACAGTTTCTCATCTCCGCACCAGCAGGGAGGGGCTCACAGAACCCTATAGGGCTGGACCCTATAGACAGCCAAACCATATCACCCAGCGAGGGGGATTAGAATAAACATGCTATGAAGAAACATGCTAGAATTTCTGGAGGCATGAATTCAGAGGTTGAAAGGCCATATTTGGGCAAAACCCTCAGATATGGACTCCTCAATGTGTTACTTTTGGAGAGAAATGATTATTTCCTAATAATCTCCTAGTATACAAAAGAATTTTCTAATTAGAGGAAGAGGGAGGGATACCATTTTTCTTGGGAAGGGAGAGGTCAGGGAAGAATGCATCTGAGTGCTGGTGAAAATCATACGAGCTTTGGAATTGGCCAAGTCAGACATGAAACCATGCCTCCAGCACTCAGGAGCTGTGTCCTTTCAGGCAAAGGATGCTACTTCTGAGCCTCAGTTTCCTCATGGCTACGTGAATAGAATAACAACTCTCTCACAGGGCAGCATAGGAGCATTTTGGGAATGTGTCCATCTCTAGATTTCTGCTTCCCATGGTGGTCAAGCAAGACCGTCTAATGTCACTCACCTGCAGGGGAAATATGTAGACCATGAAGAAATATAAAAAGTGACTCCGTAAAGGCAGTGAACGGGGATGAAAAGCATGGATGATGGGAGGGGAGTGATGCATGGAAGAAAAAAAGGGAAAGAGGGTTTCTGATGATTTTTAGCTTAGAATGAGTCCGAGGCCCTGCAGTGCGGAGTTGCCAAAGCACCACAGAAAACCCTTGGTCTTTCTCTCCTGAAGAAATTGGGAACACGCCTGCTAAAAAATGATGAAGGAAGGAGAGACTCAGAGACAGAGAACCCCAAACTCTGTGTATAACCTCTGTCCAGGACTCTAGCTGACATCTGAACCTTGAGCATGTGAGGCAAACTTCATGAAACACAAGAAGGATAAAAGAATCAAACTGAGAATTCAGCTGCTGTTCAACAGGCACAGTTTGCAGTCTATCAAACCAACTTAATGGCCTCATCTCACACACACACACACACACGCACACACGCACACACACACGCACACACACACACACACACACTTTCGAAAAATTAACAGTGCCCAGACTCTCCACAGCATGACATTTGCAATGCCCAGCAGGTCACGCTAAATGACCCACATGTCATTTGAAGAAACGGGGAAGTGTGGCCAGTGCTCTAGTGAACAGACACACTCAGATTCACAACAATCCCCATGCTGTGCTCAAAGCTGGAATGTCCTGCTACATCACCGCTCAGTGACAGGAAATCAGGGCCTGCAACCACCGCCAGGATGAATCCAGCCTTGCCGTGATTTTACAGCTACAGCGAAGTACAGTTCTACAATCCTGGGAACTCCAATGTTCAGTCCTCATCTAACAAAGAGAAGAAAAAGCATGAGACAGAAAAAAAAAAAAAAAAAAAGAAGAAATAATGCTAAAAATTAACAATATAAATTCACAGAATCAAGAAATTTATCAAACACAAGCAAAATGAATACAAAGAAAACTAATTCTAGGAACATCACAGTCAAACTGCTGAAACCAAGATAAAGAGAATATTCTGAAAACAGAAAAATAACATGGTATCTACGGAGGAATGAGGATTAGAAACATCATTGTTTTTCTACCAGAAACTATGGCAGACAGATGGCCCGGAAATGTCTCTCATGTGGGAAAAGGGGAAAGGGGAAAGGGGACAGGGGAAAAGGGAAAGGGAAGACAGTATTTAACGACAATTCACAGCAAAAGTATTCTTTAAAATGAAGACAAAATAAGCATTTCTCAGATGAAGGCGATTCATCCCCGACAGATCTGAACTGCATGGGGATGCTAAAGGCAATTCTTCAGTCTGAAAGGAAATGATGCCACCTGAAAATGTTCAGAAAGGAATGAAAGCTTCGGAAATGGCAAATTAAGCATCACTGTCAAAAATTTTATTGTAAACTGCATTGTACAAACAAACTGACAGAGGAACCAGATTTCACATCAGGGTCAAACTGGTATAGCCCAGAAACACAAAGGGAAGAACCAGGAACCCCCATAGAAGCCGCCGGGGGTCCTCGACCCAGCCAGTGAGATCGGCGTCTGGCAAGTTCAATGGGGATAAATGGATAACACAGTGGTGGAGATCAGGGCACTTCTGTGGTCTGATTCACACCCAAGACACAGATACCGAAGACACCCAGAGTCCAGCTCTCAGGGATCGCAGGGATCTATGTCATTGACCATGATGTCTTCAGGAATGAAACTTCCAGGCTCACACCATTATTTGGGTGGGTACAGTGTTTAAACCTTTCCTGAGATGCACCTGCTGTCCCACAGCATCCGACCCTCCTAGGCTTACTGGCTCTGTCTGAGCTGTCACCAGCCCTGGGGGCTGCACCTGGCACTGTGGCTAGCATGGGGCTGTGGAGGCCAGGTCTAGAGGGTCCTGCCCACGTCGGCCTGGCTGTGGCTTCTCGCAACACCAGAGCAGACATTCCTGATCACTTGCCATGTCCTCTGGTCTTGAACCACCAATCCCCCAAGCACTTGCTATTGCAGTAAAAGGAACAAATTAGTGACCCTGGAACTAGGACCCTACTACCACCAAAACATAGACCACGCAACATCGACTTCCACAACGTGGAAAATGCAAGCCTTGGTGAACTCGATTTGGCGGCACGCACCCAGCCCCGGTTCCAGGGGAACATCTGCACAGGTGCGGGTTGCATGGCCCTTGGCACCTGGGGCGGGCCCCTGATCCTGCAGCCTCACTGGGAAGGACAAGAGTGACCCTGCCTGCAGGGTCTCTGTGTGGTGCTGGGTGCCGCCCCCAGGCAGAGCTGGTAAAGCCTCCAGTGCTCCAGGCTCCTCTTCCTGGGGGAAGCAGGGCCTGACTCACTTTGGGTAGAGACTGAGGACACGAGGGCCCAGCTGATGGCCTGGACACTTCCTGACCGGCTATCAACACTGGGAATAGAACCGTGCCTCCTTCAGGAGAGTGTTGTGTCCCCACCTGGGTGCCAGCTTTCCTCCCAACTGCACCAGTGGACACATGTGGTCACACAGCCAGTTCACAGGACAGGTGCAGGGGCCACAACTGGTGTGCAGGTGGGTGGAGGTCACACAGACCCCGGGCCACCACAGCACATGTCAGCTTGACCCTGAAGGCCATGGGAGGGGCATCACAATGTGAAGCAGAACGTTGGGGGCACCACTTGCACCACCATTTCGTGCTGGAAGGACCCCCAGGCAAAGATCCTGCGACCCTGACTCTGAAGGCGCTGCTCAGGAGCAGGCATGAAGATGGAAGAGCCACTGACAGGAGGTGGTGGAGAGGTGGATGCTGGGGTCTCCAGGGAGCTGCTGCGAGGGTGCCTGTGGGATATTTGCACTCCTCAGAGCTTCCTGAACAGGGGGCTCTTCCTAGACAGACGCCGCTCCCAAGGATGCCTCTGGATCACGGGGCACAGACCTGGTCTCCGGTGCCTCTCTTTTCCTCCCCATCTCCCCATTGCTCCCACAGCAACTCTCTCCTGTGGTCTCTCTATCTAAACAATCTGCTGCCTGCTGGGTCCCAAGCAACATGAATAGCAAGAAAGCAACCAAGTACTAGTTTTAATTTATAGATTACATTACAGCTCACAAACACATTTTGCCCATTAATAACGCTCTTGAAAACCAACTGTATACAGTGAATCAACTTGTGAAGCTATTTTAGAAATAAACAAAATTGGGCCAGGCGTGGTGGCTCATGCCTGTAATCCCATCACTTTGGGAGGCTGAGGCAGGCAGATCACCTGAGGTCAGGAGTTCAAGACCAGATTGGCCAATAGGGTTAAACACCATGTCTACTAAAAATACAAAATTAACTGGGTGTGGTGGTGCATGCCTGTGACCCCAGCTACTGGAGCGGCTGAGGCACGGAGAATCACTTGATCCCAGGAGGCGGAGGCTGCAGTGAGCTGAGATCGTGCCATTGCATGATCCAACCTGGGCAACAAGAGTGGAACTCTGTCTCAAAAAGAAAATAATAATAAATAAAAAACAAACGAAATGGATGCTTCTTCATTCTGATCACAGCTTCATCCAGTACTTACCGACAGCACAAAATTCCAGGCAAATGGGACAGAGTCCACATCAGCGTTCACACACCAACAGACAGAGAGAGCAAGCCACGTTTTGTGGCCACATTAAAATAGCAAAGAGAAAGAGATTAATTTTATTGACATATTTTATTTGGTCCAGTATTTTCAAAATATAACTTCAATATGTAGGTAAAATAATACAATTGTTGATGACATATTTTGCATTTTGATACAGAGTCTTTGAAAGATGGTGTACGTTTCAAATTAAAGCACAGCTCAGACTGGTGACATTTCATGAGCTTCACGTCTAAATGTCAGGAAGCCTAGTGTTGTTCACAACACCAGGGTGGGAGAAATGTGGAAGATGAATGTCCTGGGACTGACAGTGGAGAAGCTGAGGGGCAGAGTTTTTACAATTTTGGAAACGTGGGTGCCAGGGTGCACATGTCAAAGATCTGCAAGGGGACGGCTGAGGGGAGGATGAAGAGAAAAAATCCCAGTGACCGTAGACAGGCTGTGGTTAATACTAACAACAAGAAGAGTGTCACCCAAAATTATCGAAATTACAAGAAAACAGACACCACAAAAGAATGGCAGGCACAGGACAGGACTGACAGAGAAACTAACCCAAGGAAATTAAATAAATAGAGTGATGCCTAAAAGGTAACAAAATATCGCCAGGGACATACACAGTAACAAGCTGACCTGAAGAGGACAGACCTACTCTCTAACTGAAAGGTCCTGTTGAAAATAGCTGAATAAGCACAGGGGAGTAAGAATGGACGCAGATGAAAACCAACACACCAGCTGGACACGGTAGCTCACGCCTGTAATCCTAGCAATTTGGGAGGCCGAGGCGGGTAGATCACCTGAGGTCAGGAGTTTGAGACCTGTGGGTAACCCCCCAACTGGGCACTGAGGAAGAAGAGCTAAGCAGATTCCTAGCACAATTAGTGCTTGAAGAATATCTTGGTTTATCATGTTATTATTCCATTATTTCTTTTATATAATCCTTTATATATAATCATATATTCATTTATAGTCAGAACAATTCATGCCTGAAGAATATCTTATTACTCAGTTATTTCCATATATATATATCTTAGTTCATTGTCAGAGGAATACCTAGAGCAGACATAGTACAGAGCATTAAGGGGTAAACAGAATTAAGGGTTAAACAGCTAGACATATATAATCATACCTTGCTTATAATCAGAGGAATGTCTAGAACAGACATGGTGCAGAGCATGATTTAAGGGAAAAACAGTTATACCATGACAAGAATCTATGGCCCAGGCGGCAGCGTTCAGTATCGTAAAGACACCCACTGTATGACAGGCTTGGAGCAAGAGCCTCTCCTCCTGTAAAAGG
>CAUYLG010028973.1:0-157503 GCA_963573385.1 Cacajao melanocephalus
AAGTTCTCGTGTTGTGTTTTTCAGCTCCATCAATTCATTTATATTCCTCTCTAAGTTGTCCATTCTCATTAGCATTTCATTAAATCTTCTTTCAAGGTTCTTAGTTTCTTTGCATTGGGTTAGTACATGTTCTTTTAGCTCACATAAGTTTCTTATTATCAACCTTCTGAAGCCTGATTCTGTCAGTTCATCGCACTCATTCTCTGTCAGGCCTTGTCCTCTTGCTGATGAGGAGCTGCGATCCCCTATAGGAGGAGAGGCATTCTGATTTCCGGTGTTCTCAGCCTTTTTGCACTGGTTTCTTCCCATTTTTGTGGATTTATCCACCTGTCATCTTTGTAATTGCCAACTTTCAGATTGGGTCTGAGTGGATGTCCAGCTTGTTGGTGATGAAGTTTTTTCTGTTTCTCAGTTTTCCTTTGGCAGACGCCCCTTCCCCACAGAGCTGGACCTTCCTGGTTTGGCTGTACTTGCTGTGAAACTCTCAGTCCTCAGCGTTTCCAATTGCTGTTCTCCTTGTGGGGATGGGACCAGCCAAGCCCAACGCAAAGGGCACCCCGTCCCATATACTCCGCACCGAGAAGCGTTGTGTCAGGCACCGGCAAAAGAGCCATGCCGGCCAAAAAAGTCACGCTGGCAACCCGTGTGGCTCCTCTGCTGGGAATCTCCTTGTCTGTGGGCAACAAAAATTTGTCTGAAAGTGCGGCGTCCACTGGCTCTCTGCGCTTTCACTGGGAGCTACAATCCTGAGCTGCTGCTAATCGGCCATCTTGGATCTCGCTCACCACATTTCCCTGTTTTGTTGTTTTTTCTGATGTTTTATGGAGAGATTTTAAAAAGCATGGCTGGATGGTAGGTTGACTTGGTCCTCTTCATTGTTAAACCCAATAACTACCTAGATAATTAAAATCAGTAAATATTTTCAATCCTCATTTATTATTCAGTCAATGAAGTAATAAATATCTTTTTAAAAATATTTACTGTGGACTCTACTAGGCACTAGCTGTAGGATGATAAAATCATCATCTTGCCTCTCAACTCCCATTAAAAAGAAAAGAAAAGAAAATCAAAGAACAAAATGCCTGTGGTGTAGCTCACAATCTGGTGGGAGAGCCAGCTGTCAAATAAGTTCATAAAATGTAAAATTACAACTGTGGTAAGTACTAAGAAGTGGACATGATTGAAGCTATAATAATGTAAAATTTAGACAGTTAAATCGACCTCTTATGTTAGATAAATCTTTTCTGAGTTATTGATAGTTGACCTGAGATAAAAAATTGAATAGTGCAAGGAGTTAGTCAGCAAGATTTTCAGATTAAGATATCCCAGGATCACTCCCTCCTACAAAAATACAATTAGAAATTATTCAAAGATAAGACTACCACCTGGAATTCACTAGACTCTGGGGAGAAGTGAAGAAACCTCCTGGGCCCACAGAATCAAAAGAAGCCATGAGGAGTAAGAAAAATGGTTATTTTAGACTGTGTTACCCTTCCTCAAAACTGGCATAGTTCTACTCACAGATTTTCCTAGACTCATAGTTTCTAAGCAAGAGGAGCGAATTAGATGTAGAAGTTTTATTTCCCCTCTGTTCTGAGAATCTTCACAGGAAGTCTATTTCAGTCCTATTCCATTTGAACCATTGAAAGTGCCAGGAGGACTGAACCAACTGGGGTACACTGGGGACAAAGAGTGGGGTGCTGAGCTCAGTGACTGGCACAAGGATGCTGATGGCTACTTGCATTCTAATCAATGGAGACACAACTTGGAAAATATTGGCCAGTGCTATAGCACTCCAGGGGCACAATCCATCAAAAAAACCCAAATAGCTAATAGGATTTTCCACAATTCCCATGTTGCTTACATGGAGCTTTCCTCAGGCCTGGGACATTGTCAAGCAACTTAACCTCTGTGTAATTGTAATTTTCAAGGAGGCGGAGGTTGCAGTGAGCTGAGACTGCGCCACTGCACTCCAGCCTGACGACAGAGCAAGACTCTGTCTTAAAAAAAGAAAAGAAAAGAAGATGAGAGCAAAAATGGCCTAGAAAACAAATTTAAGGAAATAGTACAGAAAAATTTCCAAATCTAGAGAAATACAGCAGCATACAAGTACAAAAAGCTCCTAGGTCATCAATCAAATTTAACTTGAAGAATAATTCTCCAAATCACATCATAATCAATGTAGAAAAATTCGAAGACAAAGAATGAATACTCAAAGGGACAAGAAAAAAGAAACACGGCATTCAACAGAGCACCAATATGGTGTTCAGTGGATTTCATACCAGACATCTTGCTGGCCAGGAGGGAGTGGATTGCTATATTCAAAGAGCTGAAGGAAAATAACTGCCAACAAAGAAAACTCTGCCCCCAAAAACAATCCTTCAAACATGAAGAAGAGCTCAAGACTTTCTCAGAAAAACAAAAGTTGAAGGAACTCATTAGCACTAACACTATCTTACAAGCAATGCTATGTGAGTTCATCATTCTGAAAGAAATGAACACTGAAGTGTAACAAGAAAATATCTGAAGGTATTAAACTCACTGGTAAAAGAAAGAAAACAGATAACTTTGTAAAACTCTAATATTGTAATTCAGGTAAGTAAATTATTTATCTCTTAAACATAAAGACTAAAATACAAAGTTATTAAAATCATAACTACATTGGTTAAGAAATAGACAATATAAAAATGTAAATAACATCAAAAAGGCAAAAGATGGGGATAAGCTAGTGTTAAAGCATAGAATTTGTTTGTTACTTTTCTTTGCATTCAAAATTACGTCATTATCAGTTTAAAATAACTTATTACAATGATATGATTTTTGTAACCACATAATAACCATAAAGCAAAAACATATAATAGATACACTAAAAATAAATAGCACATAATCAAACATACTGTTACAGAAAATTAGTTCACCACAAAGGAATACGATAAGAAAAGAAAAAAGGTAGAAAGGATCCACAAAGCAACCAGAAAACAAATGACAAAATGGCAGTTGTAAATCCTTACCTATCAAAAATAATTTTGAATATAAATGAACTAAGTCAATTAAAAGATATGCGATGGCTGAAAGGATTTTTTTAAAAAGCAAGGCCTAAGTATATGCTTTCTTCAAGAAACTTATGTCACATATAAAGACACATATAGATTGAAAGTGAAGAGATGGAAAAAGATAGTCATATAAATGAAAAACAAAATGAGCAGAAGTAGCTATACTTATATCAGATAAAATATGCTTTAACTCAAGAATAATAAAAAAGGACAAAGAAGGCCATTACATAATAACAGAGATCAATACAGCAAGAGAATGTAAAAAAATATATATATGTATCTAACATTAATGTACCCAAATACATAAAACAAATATTAATAGACCTAAAAAGAGAAATTGACCACAATATAATAGTAGGGAACCTCAAAACCCCATTTTCAGCAATGGAAAGATCATTTAAACAGGAAATCAACAAAGAAACTTTAGAGTGAAACTGTACTCTATACCTAACAGACATTTATAGAACATTCCATCCAATAGCTGCAGAACAAACATTTTTCTCAATGGCACATTGAAACCTTTCTGGGAATAGACAAGATGTTTGTCCTCAAAACATGTCTTAAAAATTTTTGGAAACACACATACACATACACACACATACACACACACACACAATAATGTCATGTATTTTTTCTGAACAACAATGAAATAAAACTGGAAATCAATAAAAGAAGAAATGTTGGAAACTGTATAAATTTATGGATATTAAACAACTTGCTCCTTAACAACAAATGGGTTAATAAAGACATTTTTTAAAAATTTAACAAATTTCTGAGACAAGTGAAATTGGACACAAAACCTACTGAAGCCTATGGGATACAGAAAAAGTGATAAAAGGGAAGTTTACAGCAATAAATGCCTATATTAAAAATTAGAAAGACTTTAAACGAAAGCCTAATAATGTACCTCAAAAAACTAGAAAAGCAAGAACAAACCAAACCCAATATTAGTAGAAGGAAAGAGTAAAGATCAGAGCACAAATGAAAAAAATTAAGTCTAAAAAATACAAAAGATCAACAAAACAAAAGGCTGTTTTCTTAAAAAAAAAAAAAAAAGACAAAATTGACAAAACATTAGCTAGACTCAAAGAGAGAAGACCCAAATAAATAAAATTAGAAATATAAAAGGATACATTACAATGGACCAACAAATATACAAAGGATCATTAGAGATTATTATAAACAACTATAGACCCACAAGTTAGAAAAATTTAGAAGAAAAGGATAAATTCCTGAATACATAGAACCTACCACATTTGAACCGTAAATAAATAGAAAACATGAATAAACCAATAATAATAAGTTTAAAGGAGTTATAAAAAGTCTCCCATCAAAAAAAAAAAAAAAAGAGCCTAGGGAAGGACCAGACAGTTTTACTAATTAATTCTACTTAACATTTAAAGGACTAATACCAATTCTACTCAAACTACTTCAAAAATATTGAACAGAAGGGACTACTTTGAAATTCTTTCTATGAGGCCAGCATTACTCTGAAAATAAAACTAGACAAGAATGAAATTAAAAAAAAAAAAACTACAAATATCCCTGATGAACATTAAAGCAAAATTTCTCAGCAATATATTAGCAAGCAAAATTCAACACGACATTAAAAACATTATTCTCCATGATCAAGTGGGATTCATCCCAGGAATATAAGGATAGTACAACATGTGCAATCAATAAGCATGATATATCACATTATCAGAGTCAGAACAAAAACCATATGATTATTTCAACATATGCTAAAAAGGATTCAATACAATTTAACATCCTTTCATGATAAAAACTCTCAGCAAACTTGGCATAGAAGGAACATACTTTGGCGGGGCATGGTGGCTCACACCTGTAATCCCAGTACTTTGGGGTGGCCGAGGTGAGTGGATCACCTCAGATCAGAAGTTTCAGACTAGCCTGGCTAGCATGATGAAACCCCGTGTCTATTAAAAATACAAAAAACAAGCCTGTACTCCCAGCTACTCAGGAGGCTGAGGCAGGGGAATTGCTTGAACCAGGGAGGCAGTGTTGCAGTGAGCTGAGATCATGCTACTACACCCCAGCCTGGGTGACAGAATGGGATTCCATCTCAAAAAACAACAACAACAACAGAACCCTCAAAATAATAAGGCCCTATGTGATGAACTCACAGCTAGTAATACACTAAATGAGAAGAAATTAAAATTCTTTCCTTTAAATTCTGGAACAAGAGAAGGTTGCATCTTTTCACCATTTTTATTCAACACAGTACTGGAAGGCCTACCCAGAGAAAATAGGAAAGCCATGGAAATAAAGGACATGCAAATTGAAAAGGAAAAAGTCAGATTATTCTTGTTCATTGATGTTTTGATGATATATTTAGAAAAATCTAAAGATGCCCTCAAAACCCTGTTAGAACTGATAAATGAATTCAGTACATTTGCAGCATACAAAATCAACATACAAAAACCAGTAGCATGTCTATACACCAACAACAAATAATCTGCAAAATGAATCAAAAACAATTGCATTTACAATAGCTACCAAAAATACCTAGGAATATATTCAACTAAAAATGTGACTCTACAACGAAAGCTATAGAAGACTGATGGATAATTGAAAAGGACATGAAACAATTGAAAGATATTCTATGCTCATGGATTGGAAGAGTTAATATTTTTAAAATGTCCACACTATCCAAAGAAATCTGCAAACTCAATGCAATCCCGCTCAAAAGACCAATAACATTTTTCATAGATATAGAAAAAAAAAACCCTAAAATTCATATAGAAACACAAAAGACCCAGAATAGCCAAAGCAATCTTGAGCAAAATGAACAAAGCTGGAGGTATTACACTTTAGCTTCAAAATACACTAGAAATCTATAGTAACTGGAACAGGATGATACTGGTATAAAAGCAGATATACAGATCAATCGAACAAAATAGAGACTCCAGAACTAAATCCGTGTATTTATGGCCAATTCATTTTCAACAAAGGTGCAAACAACATACACTGGAAAAATGGCAGTCTAATCCATAAATGGTCTTGGGAAAACTGACTATCCATATGCAGAAGAATGAAACTAGACCCATATTCTCAAAATATACAAAAATCACATCAAATTGAATTAAAGACTTAAATTTAAGACTTGAAGCTATGAAATTACACGATGAAAATTTTGAGGAAATGCTTAAGGACATGGTTCTGGTCAAGGACATTTTCAGTAAGACCTCAAAAACACAGACAACAAAAGTAAATATATGCAAATGGGATTACATCAAGATAAAATGCTTCTGCACAGGAAAGAAAGGAAGAGAGGAAAGGGAGGGGGGAAAGGGGGAGGGAAGAAGGGAGAAAGTGGGGAATAGAGGAAAGGAGGAAGGGGAGAAGGTTGGAAAGCAGGAAGGCAGGGAGGAAGGCAGGAAGACAGGCAGGAAGGAAGGCAGGCAGTAAGGCAGAAAGGAAGGAAGGAGGGATGGAAGGAAGAAAGGAAGGCAGGCCAGATTGAGGAACAACCTAGAGCATGTAGAGAATCAGAGAAAATATTTGCAAACTATCCATTGGCAAGGCATTAGTAACCAGAATATACAAGAAACTCAATCAACTTAATTGCAAATATATATATATATATATATATATAATTTATATATATAAATGTCAATTCAGATCATTTGCCCATTTTGAAATCAAATATATATATATTTGATTATATATATATTTGATTATATATATATTTGATTTTAAAATGGGCAAATGATCTGAATTGAGATTTCTTAAAGAAGATATACAAATGACCAATGGGAACATTTAACAATGTTCAACATCACTAATCATCAGGGAAATGCAAATCAAAATCAGTGACATATCTTCTCACCCCAATTAAAATGGTATCAAAAAGAAAGAAAATAACAGTTGCTGATGGGGATGCAAAGGGGAACACTCTTATACTGTTGGTGGGAATGTAAATTAATACAGTCACTATATAAAACAGTATGGAGGTTACTCAAATAACTAGAAACACACCTACCATATGATCTAGCAGTCGCATTGCTGGGTATATACTCAAAAGAAAGAAAATCAGTATTTCAAAATATATCTGCACTGTTGTGTTTCTTGCAATACTGTTCACAATAGCCAAAGTATGAAATCAACCTAGGTGTCCATTAGTGAATAAACAAAGAAAATATGGTATATATGCACAATAGAATGTTATTCCACCATAAGAAAAGAAATGAAATTCTGTCATTTGTAACAACATGAATGGAACTGGAGCACATTGTGTTAAGTGCAATAAGCCAAGCACAGAAAGACAAATATTGCATGCTCTCACTCATACGTGAGAGCTAAAAAAGTTGATCTCATGGAAGTAGAAAGTAAAATAACGATTATCAGAGGCTGAGAAAAATAAGGGGGAAAGGGAGATGAAGTGAAATTGATCAAGGGGTCCCAAAGTACAGTTAGATAGAAGAAATGCACTGTAGTGTTCAATGGCACAGTAGGGTGACTATAGTTAACAATAACTTATGGTATATTTCAAAATATCTAGAAGAGAAGATTTGGAATGTTCCTAACACAAGAAATAATAAATGTTTGAGGTGATAGATATCCCAATTATCTTGATTCATTACACATTGTATATATATACCAAATTGCACAACAGCTAAAATTCCCTTTTTTTTTTTGCTGTCTTTAAAAGATGGTGTGCTACTGTGAAATAGAACACACTATTTAAATCATCAAGGAATTATCCAATATTAAATAAATGATTTCCTGTTATTACATCACCAAAGATGGAGATAATCAGTTATCTTTGATTTAATGACTTTAGCAAAATCCAAACATCTTATATTCTTTCCTGATCGCAAAGCAATTATGTGACAGACAGGAACATTAATTTTTAAGAGAATCCCAGGTATACTGCTCTAATAGGTATATCTTTCCATTTAAAAGTACTTGTGACTTATGTTTTTGAAGAAATGCTAACTTCTTTATACCTCTCACTTTGCCTTAACTTTATCATCTAAAACTATCTCCTGTATTTTCATCTAATAGGAATGTTTTTTTGTGTGTTTTTTTGTTTTGTTTTGTTTTTTGTTTTGTTTTGTTTTCTTTAGCTTGAGTTTCGCTCTTCTTGCCCAGGCTGGAGTGCAATGGTACAATCTTGGCTCATTGAAACCTCTGCTTCCCAGGTTCAAGAGATTCTCCTGCCTCAGCCTCCCAAGTAGCTGGAATTACAGGCATGTACCACCACGCCTGGCTAATTTTGTATTTTTAGTAGAGACGGGGCTTCACCTTGTTGGTCAGGTTGGTCTCCAACTCCTGACCTCAGGCGATCCATCTACCTTGGCCTCCTAAAGTGCTGGGATTATAGGCCTGAGCCACCACATCCAGCAGAATGATTGATTTTTTGATAATGCCTTTTAAATGCTTTTAGTACCAAATAAAGCACTTTGTTATTGAAACTCAATGATGGAACACTGATTGGGAAAAAACTGTTTGAATGTTTAAAGTTTTCTAGTACAATCCCTCAATGAAGATTCTCTTACAAATACATAGAGATGCAACCTATTTGAAAAAAAATATATTAAATTATATCAAAGTTACAATAAGAAAAAAATAACAATTTAATAGCAAACAGTAGTGATGATGTCACCTTTCTACAATAATATTTGGAATCCAAAACAAGTGGTAATTATCATTGGGTTACTTTTTTGTTATAATTACTTAGTTCATCTATCAATAAGGGCAATAACACAAGGTTTTTAAAATCCCACACACAGGAAATTTTCTGCCTGTTATTCTGGCATAATAAAAATATTCATTCCCCCAAATTATACAAACTGTAGAATACCCAATCACACAAATACATGTCTTTTATAGTTAAATCATTTGTAAGAAATGTCAGGAGTGTGCAACATTCACATTTATCATGCAGATGCTGGCAACTTGTCCATATTCTATAAACATAACTCCAAATAAACTAATTTTGGGGAAAAGTTTCCTTATTTGCTCCAGAAGCTGTAAGAACTGGAGATAGTTAACTTGATGTTGTATTGTAAAGAAAAACTAAGAAAATGAACACAGTGCAAAGTAATAGAGAATATATGAGAAAAATGAGAATTATAAAGACAATTCAATAGTCAAAAATGACAGACTTTGCTCTTTAAAGTGCAAGAGTTTTATTTCAGTGCAATTAGTGCTTGATTATACACAGAGAACACCAATCTGTCATTGGTTTCTCCTGTCTAACCAGTCAACAGTGAGTATAATTTCAAGTACATCCACATTTTTAGAGAATCACAATTTCTCTTTACCTGTATCTGTATAATTATGTAACTTTCATGAATACTTTAATGTTAATAAATAATGCATGATTTCTTAATACAATAATCTTTTAATTTTTCTTATTTCTCTATTGCACAAATGAGAAATTTTGATTCATTCAGCATTTTCAGATATTTTTAAGCATTAGAACAATTAATATTGGGATGAGCAATATAAAAAAAGTCCTCTACTCCATGGAAAATATTCTGTCTTTGCAGTCATTCAGATCACAGTCTCAAAGTCAGAATGTTTTTATTTGTAATGAATTCATTATTTCTTTGTTTTGCTCTTTTATAAGTTGGAGAAAATGAAATTAGTCTTACTCTAAAATGATTATTTGAATTGTGGTGAAAATTGAGAAGGTCTGAGTGCTTACCTACCTACTAAAATATTTGTTTTGCATAGGTGTCCTAACATGATACACAAGAAGATCTATATTTCACGTTAATTTGCCACTCATAAGCATGCATAACGTAATGAAAGTATAGAAAAATCAACTTGACTCCATTAAAATATAACCTTATGTGTTATTATATTAAACTAGGTTTACTTCTCTAGTAACAGTTGCATAATTATTTGTACTGTCATACATGATTATAGTAATCAGATAGCATAGTTTTCCTACTATTATTTATCTCTTTTTACTCAAAATATTCTGGTTTGGAAAATTCTTTTAAAAACCTCTTTAATTTCTGACAAAACAATGAATGCTTCTGCTGGGGGATGCTTCAGCCAGAGATTTGGCAAGAATTTCATTGAACTATCAACTATAAATACCACTGGAGTACTTAGCTCTTAATGTCAAGGGACTAGCAGGTAGAAAAGTCATCGACCTGAAATGATTTACTAACACTGATTATTAGGAAAAACCTGGGCTACTGTTACGCAATGGGAACATAAAAGCACATGGTTCACACTCAAGTGAACCACTTCGGTACCACTTTTTACGTCCTTGGCCAAATTACTACACTGCCCAATCTTGTTCCCTTTCCTTACTTTCCACAGGTATTTCCCCAAGAGCTCTGCATCACAAATCTCCTGTTGGCTAAAAAGCAAATGAAGCAAAAAATAATCAACTGTGAAAAATGAAGGAGAATTTACAGCATATATGTCAACACTTTATGATTAAAAATAAGTTTATACATTATTTTAATTCTACATACATGCTGTATATAATCGTACAGTATCTTCTTTCTCATTTCTTATATATTTTTGTATATCAGAGCCAGGAAAGTTAAACATTCTTTCCCCAGAATCCATTACTGCTAAAGTTCTGCATATTGTTTAATTTTCCCTAATGGTGGGAAAATCAAATGGGAGGCCTGTCTTCCAGTGAAGAGGCCATTTTTCTAGAGACTGTGTCTGCTGTTCAGCAAGGCTCAAGACATTTCAAACCAAACTGAAAGAGCTCTGCAGGTTCGCTTGCTCAGGACTAAGTAGCGGTAACCTAGGTAACCTATTAACAGGTGCTTCTTAACTGCCTGTGCCTCACGTAGCCCAGAAAAACAACTGTGAATGGATTAAGATAGCACCCTTAATTATGAGCTGTTTTTACACTGTAGACTTGGGTTTTTCATATTTCAATCTTTAGGGTTTTTTTTTAAACAGAGTTACTTGCATTTATTTTTTCAATTTAAAAATTGAGACATATAACATCAATAAGAGTTTGTTTTTTTTTTTTCAAATTGCATCCAGAAAATGAAAGTCTGATATTTTTTTCTCATTGCCTGAATAAGCAAAGGGAGCCACCACAATTGGTTTGATCCATATAAAGCAATCCAAGACATCTTTAGAACATAAATTCCCAATCCCTGTGCCAAGTTCTCATCACCAAACTCTACAAAAATTTCCAGCAGACTTGTTATATGAAATTTTAAGAGCTTAAATTAACTAGTTTCTATTTTATGTATAAGATATGCTATTTAGAGGACTAGCACACACTTCATATATACATATAACTTAGGTTTTAAAATATATATTTCTTGAAGAGCTTCTGTGACACATCCGACTATTTAAAAATAGCTCATATAACATTATTTCTTCTGCTAGGAATCATTTGCTCAGTAGATAATTCTAACACTTTAGATTGAAGTATATGGTTCTTTGGGTAATGTGTATGATATTATAGTTCTGCACATATTTTAACAAACACTATACATTTGAAACAGATCTGTATATATGGAGTACATATTTTAGGAAAATAATATACAGTTGCAAATAATAAGCTTTCCAGTTATAAAAAAAATCTATGAATTTCATCACCTTTATGCCATCTAAGTCACATAAAACTCCACTGTAATTCCTCAGTTTAACCTCTTGTACAGAAATTTTCCCTACCTCACTCCACATTCATCCCTGACCTTCTTTTGGCTTCTGGTATAATCTGAAAATAACAAAAACAAAACATGTTTATGCAAATTTTGGAAAAAGTTAAAACTCCTTAGAATTAATGGAGTTTTTGTAAGCAAATAAAATGATTTCTGAAGCTCCACAAGGAACACATTTTAATACAAGTTTATATCAGTTACACAAATGTCATTGCTGAGAGGAATATTGATCTTGAGTCATACATTCTTAGTAAATAGTTTGGCAAGAACATTTTCTTTTTTGTAGCTAATTTTAGAATGGTATTTTAAAAGTCTCATTTTATGAAAATTTTACATGCCAAAGGGAGACATAGTTTTCTAGCAAAGCCATACAAGCTGTATACAAGAATGTGATAAATTACCAGGGCTGTCCCAAACCAATTTGTTAGATAATAATAATAATAAAAAGCATTAAGAATAGCCTATATACAGGGAGTAAGAAATTCCAATCATTATAATTTCTGTTATGGCTTGAATATGCACCCCAAATTTCATGTGTGGGAAACTTAATCCCCATTATAATGGCATTAAGTGGTGGGAACTTTGGGAGATAATTAGGATTACATAAAGTCATCAAGGTGGGGCCCCCATGATGGGACTGATGGCTTTTTAAGTAAAGGAAGAGACGTCTGAAGTGTCAGCCTCCTGTCTTCTCACCCTGTGATGCCTCTCATCACAATTATGACAGAGCACAAGGCCCTCACCAGAAGCCTGCCAGATGTGGCTGCCTGATCTTGAATATTCCAGCCCCTAGAACTATAAGAAAAAAAAAAACTATTTTCTTATAAATTACACTATCTCAGGTATTCTGTTATAGCAACGCAAAACAGATTAAGACATCTCCTAAAACTAACAGCCCTCTGCGGTAAATTGTTTGAGAGTGATTCTCAAGACCTTAACAACACTGTATGTCATAGTTTATTCAGATTTCACAACCCTAAGTCTTCAAATTCCTTTATATCCTGTGTTATATCAGTCCAGGCTAGGGAACAGAAACCATTCTAGGTATTTCCAACAACAAATAGTTAATAGAAGAATTGGCTATAAAAGTGTTAGAAGGTTTAGAGGTGAAAGAGATAATAGTGCTACCTACAGCTCTTTTTTGTGGCTTCCTTGCCGTCAGAGTGGCTTCCTAGCAGACAGCTATGAGCCCACACTGTGATACTGCAGGAGCCTGAAGTCCATTCTCCCACAGATGCTGCTGGCTTTCCCTGTTGTTGGAGAAAATGGCTACTTCCAGTATCCTGCTAAGCAGAAAAAATATGGCCTCCACTTTTTATAAAATTTCAGTCTAAAATAAGTGCCTTGTTTTGGCAGAATCCAACCAGCACACAGTTCACAAGGGAGTCCAAGAAATATAATTTAAAATTCCAGCCCCTCATAACACAGGAGAGAGTATGAGATTGAACTCAGATAAATATTTGGCACATTTATTTATGCAGTATTCCTAAAGAGATACTGTGCAATTGCGTTTTAGGGTTTATTTTGGAGAAAATATTAAGATAGGCAGGCATGTTATATAACATGAGAAGGGTGTACTACACTAGTATGGTTATCAGAAGCAGTGTTCTGAGAAGAGTAGGGTTAGATTGTTGTTGATGAACCCCCCAGGCCTTTTCACCAGCTTCTATTTTACACTGGAATAATTGTACACATTTAAAACAGCAAATGATGCCATGAGCAAATATAGGTCCAGTAATAAGCATTCAACTGATCTTTAAATAGCTCATCAGTATTTGGTTTGAGGCTGCCAAAGGCACAATAGGACCTGTAATACAAACTACTGATGGCAAATTCCATTAAGGTCTTTTATTAAAAATAGCTTTTTGATCCCTGCTTTCGCTTTATACTGCAGTAGTTTCTAAAGCATGTAAACACATATGTATGATGAAATGGTCACTAGACTCATGAATTTCCAAATAAACTACTTCAAATAATTTTTACATATTTGGGTAGACATCTTGTATATGTGCAAAAGTATGCATGTGTGTTTATAAATATGTTGCAAGGACGTTTACACATAAATCTATGTGTGTCTACACATATCTGAATACTCAGGTATATTAAAGTCAAGGTTATAGTGTTAAAACAACAATACAATAGCCAGAGAGAATGTTGATCAAAGAGAAATCTATTCTATATGCACTTTTTCTTGCTTTCCTGAATTAGCTAGGACATTCAGACTTTTTCCAGACTCACTAATTTACTTTAGAGAAAATGATCCTAACATTGTGACTCTAAGTATATTATTTCTCACATATTTCAATCTATCAAGTTTGGGCATTATTTTGATTTTCTGGCTTACTAGGTTGTATCAAATATATTTTTATCTTTAATTATTTTTTGTATGTACTTTATTAACATAATTAAGTTTACCATATTGCCTAGTGTTAAATCTCCTTGCATTTCTAGAATAACTACATAGGTATGTTGTACTAGTCCTCTTACACATTGCTAGATTGCATAAACAATTATGTATTTGGAATATTTGTAATTATTTTGAATTAATTTGGAATATTATATTTCTAATAGTCTTATTTTATTGTGAGGTGTCAAGGATATTACACTGATAGAGCATGTTGATAAACTATATTTTGTTTGTTTGGGAGAAAAAATTATATCCATAGAAATCATGTTACTTTAAGTTGCCTGGGTCTGGCAACTTTAAGGGTAAAACTTGGGATGGTATATTAGATCTGGCTATCATTTACATTTTTTGGGAACTAGCAGAGAATTCAAGTTTTATGGTTTTCCTAATCAAGTTAGGACATATTCATTTTATGAGATTTAGTGAATAATTCACAAAATATCAAATTTTAATGCAATTTTATAAAGATATTTAAAATTTTTCCAATTATGTGCATCTAACCCTCTTCTAACACTTAATACAGTTTCCTAATATTTGTTGCCTTGTGCTAGGGACTGAATTTTGTCCCACTACCAAAAATTCCTATGTTAAAGTCCCAACCCCGAGCACTTCATAGTATAACTATACATGGATATTGTCCCTTCAAAGAAGCAATTAAGTTGAAATGAATATATTAGTCCAGTCTCACATTGCTATGAAGAACTACCTGAGGCTAGGTTATTTATTTATCTATTTATACATACATACATGCATATATACATACATACATACATACATACATACACATACACACACATACATACCGGGGCATTCCTGAGTTTATTTGGGGCACCCCCCGGGCGAAGTCCCTGCACCTAGAAGGTGTTGGCATTCTTGGTGGTGAAACATGGTTTGTGCTGAGGGCGCAGGACTCAGTGGGGCAGCAGGAACTTGATCTTGGAGTTGTGGAACTGCTTGAAGGACGGCCCGCAGTACTTGCTGGCTGCGATCTCCTCCACTTTCATGATCTGGATGGAGTGGGCCAGGCGCAGTGCCTGGCGCCCAGATCTAGGTAGCACTGGGTGACAGTGCCCACGGTGGTCAGGTCCCAGTATTCCCGGTACATGTTGTGGATGCCACTTCGGAGTCGTAGCACAGCCAGATGCTGAAGTTCTTCACTCGCAGGGGGCACTTCTCAAACATCTGCCCACACTAGACAATCTTCCCTGAAGACTTCATCTTCTTTAACTGAGATACGAAGTACCAGAAGCGGGACTTGGCGACGACACGATTAGGCGCAAAGATTCGCATGTGGTAGAGGGCCGGTGTGTGGCATTTGGGGGTGAGCAGGCAGCGACCCACCACCTTGTACTCTCGTAGTGTGCCCAAGGCTTTCATGGAGTCCTCTCCGCAGTCGCCGTCATCCACAAAAGGAAAGATTAGGTAATTTATGAAGAAAAGAGGTGTAATTGACTTACAGTCCTGCAGACTGTACCGGAAGCATGGCTAGGAGGTCTCAAGAAGCTTGCAATCATGGTAGAAGGCGAAGGGTAAACAAGCACTTCTTACCATGGCAGAGCAGGAGAGGGTGAAAGGGGAAGTGCCAAACACTTTTAAACCATCAGATCTCATGAGAACTTATTTACTATCATGAGAACAGCAAGGGGGAAGTCTGCCCCCACGATTCAGTTGCCTCTTACCAGGCCTCTCCTCCAACACTGGGGATTACAATTTGACATGAGATTTGGGTGGGGACACAGAGCCAAACCACATCAATGAGGCCATTCAGGTGTTCCATAATCCAATCTGACTGGAGTCCTTATGAAAAGAGATTAGTATATACAGGAGACACCAGAGATATGGGCACACAGAGAAAAGGCCATGTGAGGATGCAGTGAGAAGACAGCCATCTGCAAAGCAAGAGGAGGAGCCTCAGGACAAACCAAAACTACTAACACACTGATCTTGAACTTCCAGCCTCAAGAACTGTGAGAAAACAAATTTCTATTGTTTAAGCCACCCAGTCTATGATATTCTGTTACGGCAGTTCCAGCAAGCTAATAAACCTGTATTGATCAGACACATCAAAGCCTTGTTATTTGATTGTTCTTTTCCTCAAAACCAATTTTGGTTTTATTTATAAAATCTATTTTAACATTTTTAATCTTTAGTTATTTTTCTTGTTTTTTACATTTTAAATTTTATTTAATATACCTTTGCTTCTCGAATTGAATTTTTTTAAAACACTCATTTTTTAAAATATGTACTAAGGCTCATTCCCTCTGTTTATCTATGCAGTCAGTGTTGTCCATTCATTTCTAAGATACGTAATTTCAGTGGAAACTGTTTTTACCTTCAGAGTTAACTTATAAGGAGATAGTTAGAGATGGATTTTGTTTTCTTTTTTTTTTGTTATCTTTTTGAGATAATTTCTAGAGCATTACATTGCTTTCTAAAAACATATTTTATGTTATTTCTAAAGGAAATATTTTTCTTGTAGCTAAAAACATGTCTTATTTTGAAATGTTCTATGAGTACTTTATTCATTCACTCATTCATTCAGCAAACTTTGGTTGAGCAGTTATTTTTTCGTGCCAAGCTCTGGGAAAGAAAGTGGATAGTATCACGAACAAAAAGCAAGGTACAGTGATACAAGTCACATTTTGGTTGTGGGAGACAAACAAATAAAAGTAAGCAGTAAAATAAAATAATCTCAATTCATAACAAGCACTTAAAAACCAAACAAACAAGAGCTGAAATAGAGTATTCTACCCTAGGAGTCTACTCTAAGTAGAATAGTCAAGGTCATCCCCTAAAAGAAGACACTATCTGATATGTTGAATTAGAGAAGAGCTAATCAGGACAATAGTGTTGGTGGTATATGAGAGAAAATGGAGCCTCACAGGAAGCCCAAAGCCAGTGGCCTTTTCCCCACAGGGGAGAGTGAGGCTTACCACCAGGAAGCCTTTCCTCCAGTACTGGGGATAGCTTACCTTTGGCTCTAGCTATAACAACCAGCTTTCTGGTGGCCTAAGTAATCTGTGGCACTCACTGTTCTTCCTCTTTGGCCCCAGTGCCAACTCTGCAAGTCTCCTTGGTAATAATACCCTGCTTATTGGGAGAATCATATGCACAAATTTAATTGGAGAATGATGTAATAAATATAGAAGTTCTTCAACTTGTTCTACCCCTTTGGTCAGCACACAGCACCTCTGATGATGTTCTACCAGGGAAATGCAGCTTTTTAGGAGATTTCCATTTTCATTTTTATGAGGTAGCAGATTTCTCAGTTCTCTTGGGTTTCTCTCTCAAGTTGATAGCATCTGCTTTGTAACTTTCTGAATTCCCATCTATTTTGGCTTGCTGATGGCACCTTTCCAGCTTGCTGGTGCTATTTTTAATTTATTCTCAAATCACATTTTTTTCCCTATACTTTCAGTGGGATTTGGGAAAGGAATGGAAGTAAATACTTGGGACCAGTCAACTTTGTGTATACTAGAAGTCCTAGAATTTATTTCCAAAGCATTACTCTTATTTATTTAAAAATGTTTTTTGCAATTCACAAGCAATTGTAAATCTTAGTAAGTTTATAAAAACCTCTATGAATGCACATGACCTTCTTTCACAAATTGATATTTCTTTCTTTCCATTTTCCCTCATTTTTCTCTCTTTCTACATATTCTTCAGTTCTGAATAATAAGTGATATTCAGTTAATTATTTAATAAATGAATGAATAATGCAGGATTACTTGATACTTCATATAATGCATATAAACAAAATAAAAAGTAAGCAACATTTATTATGCCCCACCAAAGTAGTCTACAGACACACACACACACACACACACACACACACACCATTTAGTCTTATAATAGCTCCAAATACACTGGTTCACTTGCTTAAGATCCCAAAGTGAGCAGCTGGTCTAGCTAAGATTGGGACCATGTTTATTGATTCCAAAAACTTACTCCTCTCAATCCCCAACAAAATCCAAAATCCACGGTAAATGAAAATAAATGATTTTTGGATAAAATTATCAGTGTAAATAATGGGTCTGCAAGCTCCAAAATACATTGACTTGGAAAGACTATATTATATCCAGTAGGAATCAAAGAGGCGGGAGAATGAATAATTCCAGAATGGCATTTCTAACTAAACAAGGGTAGTTGTCACTTACTTCAATGAACATCACCCCACAACACCATTCCCATACATGGCAGCTTATGAGAGAACACAGTGGCTTGAGCATTTGTTGCTATGAGAACATTGATTATATTTATTTGTTTTCTATTTCAAGCTGCAGCTTTCTCCCATCAGTACTTTAAATAGTCACAAAAGAATAATAGTCCCATTCATCACTCATCTTTCACTTGGCATGCTATAAAAAAGCATTTGGTCAAAGTAATATTTTATAAGTTTGGCAAATTGCTTAATTTTTAGCAATAAATTTTACACAAAATATGAAATGTTGCCAAGGCAACACAGCAATTTCTCCTCTACCAAAGTAACTGAAGTGTGCTTAAAGGGTAATGTAAAAATAAAAATAATAAAATTAGTACAGGAAAACGAAACTGACCTCTTTCCTTGATTTACATTTCAAAAATACATTTGATACAATAAGAATATTACTAAATAGCACTAGAGAATTTCTAAAGCTGATTTCCAAAATATCCCAGGTAAATAAATGATACATAAATTAGGTAGGCACTTTGATAAAGAGAGTGTCTTCTCAAGACCTGCTTTCTCCCACCTAACTGCTGCTCTAAAGCACCAAATCTTCCACAAGGCCCTGCATATAAAAAAATTCATTAAAGAAAAGAAACGAGAAATTCCAGTGGGATTTTAAAAGAGGTGGGTGAAGGATTGCTAATTCAAGATAACCAACTTAAATAAAATAAACATAAAAATGCAGAAATGATTGAAAAGATAATAGAAAAACAGAATCAATCCAGAACAGCTCTATAAACCAGAAAGTGTTACCAGAATGACATGGAAATATTGAGGAATTTCTAAAAAATAAAAATCACATATAAATGGATATTCTATCTCACACACACACACACACACACCCCACACACACACACATGTGAGCTTCCCAAGAGTTTTCAATGAATTTTGACACTAAGATTCAATAAGTAAAGGGAGAAGATTTATAACAATAATCCTAGTAAAGTGAACTCTGACAGGAATTCATTCCAATATTTCTAATTTGTATAGATTAGAGCATTGAAAGAACAAATCATGAACACATTCATATGTATACAATTTACATACAGTGTGCTTCGTCCATTTTCATACTGCTATGAAGAAATAACCATGACTGGGTAATTTATTTAAAAAAAAAAAAAGAGGTTTAATGGACTTGCAGTTCCACATGGCTGAAGAGGCCTCAAAATCACGGCAGAGGGTAAAGGAAGAGCAAAGGCATATTTTACATGGCAGCAGGGAAGAGAGCATGTGCAGGGGAACTGTCCTTTATAAAACCATCAGATCTGATGAAACATTCACTATCAAGAAAGCAATGAGGGAAAAACCCACTCCCATTATTCAATTACCTCCCAACAGGTCCTTCTCATGACATGTGGGGCTTATGAGAGCTACAATTCAAGATGAGATTTGGGTGGCAATACAGCAAAACCATGTAATTTCACCCCTGGCCCCTTCCAAATCTCATGTCCTCACATTTCAAAACCAATCATGCCTTCCCAAGAGTCCCCCAAAGTCTTAACTCATTTCAGCATTAACTCAAAAGTCCAGAGTCTAAGGTCTCATCTGAGACAAGGCAAGGCCCTTGCTCCTATGAACCTGTAAAACCCAAAGCAAGTTAGTTATTTCCTATATGCAATGGGGATACAGGCATTGGGTAAATACATCCATTCCAAATTAGAGAAATTGGCCAAAACAAATGAGCTACCAGCCCCATGTAAGTCCAAAATCCAATAAGACAGTCATTAAACCTTACAGTTCCAAAAGATCTGCCTTGACTCCACGTCTTATATCCAGGTCATGCTGATGAAAGAGGTGGGCTACCCTCGTCTTGGGTAGCTCTGCACCAGTGGCTTTGCAGGATACAGCCTACCTCCCAGCTGCTTTTACAGGCTGACATTGAGTGCCTGCAGCTTTTCCAAGCACATGGTGCAACCTGTTGGTGAATCTACCATTCTGAGGTCTGCAGGATGGTGGTCCTCTTCTCAGAGTTTGACTAGGCAGTGCCCCAGTAGAGACTCTGTATGAGGGCTCTGACCCCATATTTCCCTTCTGCACTGCCTTAGTAGTGGTTCTCCATGAGGGTTCTTCTCCTGCAACAAAGTTCTGCCTGGACACCTAGGCTTTTCCATGAATCCTCTGAAATCTAGGTAGAGGTTCCCAAAACTCAATTCTTGATTTCTGAGTACCCACAGGCTCAGCGCCACATGGAAGCTGCTAAGGCTTGGGGCTTGCACCTTCTGAAACCATGGTCTGAGCTGTACCTTGACCACTTTTAACTATGGCTGAAGTGGGTAGGACACAGGGCACCAAGTCCCTAGGCTGCACACAGCAGGGGGTTCCTGGGTCCAGCCCATGAAACCACTTTTTCCTCCTAGGCCTCAAGGCCTATAATGGGAGGAGCTGCTGTGAAGGTCTCTGACATGGCCTGGAGACATTCTCCCCCCTTGTCTTGGTGATTAACATTCAGCTCCTCATTACTTACGTAAATTTCTGCAGCCTGCATGATGTTTTTCCCCCAGAAATTTTTTTTTTCTTTTCTACTGCATTGTCAAGCTACAAATTTTTCTAACTTTTACACTCTGTTTCTTCTGGAATGCTTTGTCACTTAGAAATTTTTTCCACTAAATACCCTAAGTCATCTCTGTCAAGATCAAAGTTCCATAGATCTCTAAGGCAGTGGCAAAATGTCACCAGTTTGTTTGCATGGCAAGAGTGACCTTTTCTCCAGTTCCTACAATTTCCACATCTCCATCTGAGACCACCTGAGTCTGGACTTTTGGGTCAAAACCATTCAACAAGTATCTAGGAAGCTCCAAACTTTCCCACATCTGTCTTCTTCTGAGCCCTCCAAGCTGTTCTAACCTCTGCCTGTTAGCCAGTTCCAAAGTTGCTTCCACATTTTCAGGTATCTTAATAGCAATACCTTACTTTACTAGTACCAATTTACTGTTTTAGTCCATTTTTATACTGCTATGAAGAAATACCCAAGACTGGGTAATTTATAAAGAAAAAGAGGATTAGTGGACTCAGTTTCACATGGCTGGGGAGACCTCACAATCATGGAGGAAGGTGAAGGAGTAGCAAAGGTACATCTTACATGGTAGCAGGCAAGAGAGTGTGTGCAGTGGAACTGCCCTTTCTAAAACCATCAGAACTGGTGAGACTTAATCACTAGCACAAGAACAGCACAGGAAAACCTGCCCCCATGATTCAGTTACCTTCCACTGGGTCCCTCCCATGACACATGGGGACTATGGGAGCTATAGTTCAAGAAGAGATTTTGGTGGGGACACAGCCAAACCATATCATAATGAAATGCACAGATTTAAGTAAGCATTTTAATGAATTTTGATACATGTAATCACTCATGCAACCTACTAATCCATCAAGATCAGGAACATTTTCTTCACCCCAGTAAGTTTCCTTATGTTCCCTTTCAAACACTGCCACTCATTAACAACCACCGCTCTGACTTCTATTTGCTGGTTCTTCACCATCATAGAAACAGGTTCCTGCCAATGGATTCTTTAATATGGGAATTGACTCAACTCTGCATTATGTTTTTGAAATTTGTCCATGTTATTTTTGTTATCAGCAGTACATACTTGCTTACTATTGTCATCCCATCATATCAATATAACATTTTTTTTTCTTACATTCCTCTATTGATGGACAGGTGGAATGCTTTGAGTTTTATTGGTAGCAGTAGTCTTTGTAAATGGTTGAGGATTTTCTGTCCACAAAATTATGTCATTTGCAAAATTAGGCTATTTTACTGCATCCTGTTCTGTATGTTGAATTTTATTTCTTTATCTTGCCCCCTACACTGTTAGTATGACTGGCACAAAATTGATAAAAATAGAACAATCTTTTCTTAGGACATTTATTATTTCATCATTAAATACAATATTAGCTATAGGATTTTGATAAATGTTCTTTAGCAGGTTTTCTTCTATCCAGAGTTTGCTGAGGCTTTTTATGTATTTCTTTTCTTACAAAGCTTATTTTTGCTTCTAACTAAATGACTATATGAATATTTTATTTTAGTCTGTAAATGCATGAATTACATTAATTTTTCTATATTAAATCTTGTATTTCTATTATGGATGCAATTTTATCAGGTGTACTATCCTTTTATATATTTTTGGACAATTTGATGTTTTAAGATTTTTATGTCTATATTCATGAGATAAATTACTTTTTTTCTTCTTGGGATGTTTTTTATTTGTTTTGGTATCAGAGTTGTAGCGGTTTCCTAACAGAATTAGAAAGTATTCTTTTGGCCTCTATTTTCTGAGTTTTTGTAGGAACGATATTTTTTCTTCCTTATTTTTAAAGATTAATCAATGAAGTCATATGTGCCCAGAATTTTTAGAAAGTTGTTTAATTACAAATTTAATTTCTAAATATATATAACTATTAAACTTTAAAGTTTTTATTTAGTGAATTCTTATAATTTCTGTCATTCAAGGAAAATCATTTAAATTATAAAGTTGTTTATATCTTCTCATTTATAACTTATGTTGCTAAATTTTTTTCTTTTATCGTTACTCTCATTAAACTTCTATCATGTTTAGAAATCGTTCAAAGAACCATGATTTATTTTAGTCTATTCTTTCTACTTCATTGACTTACGTTCTGATTTTTATCATTTCTTTTTAAAATTAATATTATTTAATTTGCTCTTCTTTTGAGATTCTTAAGGTGGAAGCACACTGCATTAGTTTTAAGCCTTTTTTCTTTTAAGGGTTTAAAACTTAAATGTCACTCTAAGGACTGCTTTGCCTAAATCTCACAGTTTTATATGTTGTGTTCTCATTTTATTCATCACATAATATTTTTTCACATTTACCTCATAATTTTTCTTCAGTCCATGGATTGCTTAATAGTTCATTTTCAGATCTCCATGTTTCAAAATCTCCAGAATTTTGTAAGTATCTTCTTACTATTGATTTCTAATTTAATTCCACTCTGGCTTAGCATTTGTTCAATCTTGGTGAATGAGCCACACATGATATTTTTGTTGGGTGTATTGATTTAAAAATGTCAATTAGGGCAACTTTGTTAAAATAAAGTTAGTTGATAGTATTGTTCAAGTCACAAAGATCTATATTTTTTGTGGGAGTCTACCTTTTCTATTTGAAAATGGAGTACGTCTCTGATATTAATATAAATGTGTACATATTTCACTTTTGTTCTGACATTTTTTTCATGAATTGGAAAACTCTGTTATTGGTTTCATACTCATTTAATATTTATATTTTCTTAATTAGTTGGCTCTTTTTTCATTGTGAAAGAACCCTTTACTTAGCATTCTTCTTGAAGTCTTCTTTGTTTGATACTGGTATAGTCAAAACAGTTTTCTTAATATTTTCCATTACTTTACTTCCAACCTTAATGTGTTTTTGTGTTTTGAGTGTATTTTGTTTTTTGTTTTTGTTTTTGGTAGAACACAAATAAGTGGTTGTTTTTTTATAACTCCCGTATGAAAATCTTTTCCTTGAAGTATTTAGTCTACTTACATTTAATTTAAATATTGGTAAGTTTGGACATAATTCCAGCCTTTTAGCATTTGATTTCTATTTGTCACAACTGCTTTTTCTTCCTCTGTTTCTATGCCCCTGCCATTGTAGGAAATGACATATTTCTGGTGTTCCATTTTATCTCCTCTAATAACATTTTAGAGCCATACCTTTTTTTATTTTTTGGTGTTATTTAGAATGTGGATCTGCAACTTCCCACAGTCTCCATTCGAAAACTATTCTATTACTTCACAAATAATTGAAGAGCAATGTAGAAATGGTGTTACATGTCCAATTAGCATTCCCCCACTTTTTATTTTATATATTTTATTTCTATACCTCCTCTCAAATACATGTTCCTTATTACTTTAAATAAATGTCTTTCATAAAATTAATATGTATAGTATATAAAGATAGAATAAAAGCTGTCTGATAACATATGTACTTTTTCTAGTGTTCTTTCTTTGCATAGAACTTGGTTTCCATCTATCATTCCCCTTTATCCTGAAAAACTTCCTTAGATACTTTGTATAGAATATTTCTGCTTTTGACAATTTTTTTCACCTATTATTTATCTGAAACAACTTTATTATTCACTTTTGAATAATATTTTTATTAAACCTAGAATTCTAGTTTAACAGGGTTTTTCTTTTTTTTTCCTCCAGTATTTTAAAGATGTTCCATTCTGGCTGCAAACTTTTCTTATGGGAATACAGCATCATTTTTATAGTTCCCTTACATGCAATGTGTCCTGTTTTTTCTCCTGCAGTTGCATTAAAGATTTCCTCTTCTCTTTGATTTGTAATGGAATTGAAGCACCTAGGTGTGTTTCCGTAGCATTCATCATAATGAAGATTCATTAAGCTTTTTGATATTCTTCACCAAGTTTGGGAAATTTTAGACAGTTTCTTCAAAATTTTTCTGTCACATTTTTTTTCCCTTCTGCAATTTTAGTAAATTCTCCTTATTGCCCCTCATGTCTTTTAAGATTTGTGGTTTTTTTTCTTTCCATTCCTCAGGTAGAATAAAGTATAAAAATCTGTTTCTAAGTTTACCAATTCTTCTTTCTATCTCTAAACTCTAATCCAGTTAATTTTCCATCACAGTTAATGTACTTTTCAATATAATTTCCATTTGGTTTATTCATAATTTCTATTTCTCTCCTGACATTTCCCAATCCTCATGTTCCTTATGAAGACAATCCTTGCTTGTAATTTCCTATTTTCCAATTACAATTCTGAGTCATAGTGGCCGTTTTTCTACTCATTGTTTTTCCCCTTGGATATTATGGGTTGCATAACCCTGTTCCTCGCATGTTTAGTAATTTTCTGCTTACTGTATCCTAATTATAGTGGATGACACATTTTACAGGCTATATTGTTATTGTCCTCTAAAATGTAAAAGTTCTGCTCTATTAAATTATGTACAGACCACACTGAAATTTTGGAGACTTGATTTTATATTTTATTAATGGTTGTCTATTTCAGTTTAGCCCTTGGTCCAAGGTAAATCCCTTTGTTCTGTTACATAGTGTTTACTATTAACTTGTGACTCTTAAAAGTTTCCATTGCAAAACCAAGACATTTACACACAGTCTCTAACTTGGCAGAGGTCATATTCTAAACTCTATGTCCCCTTAATTATGCAGAAGGTGAAATATATGCCTAGTTTTGTTTTTTTGGTTTTAATCCTTAAGCTACTGCTTTCTGCTGAGCTCCCTGGAATTGTGCCTACATATGTATACTTAGGGGTCAGGCAAAGAGTGATTTTTTTTTTTAACTCATTTCTAAATCTCTCTTCTTGTAGACTACGGAGTGCTGTAGGGGAAAAGCCACATAAATGTAAAAGATCTCACTAAGTTCCTTACCAATCTTTCAGGGATCAAATTCCTCCGGTTTTTATCTGTTTTTATGTTGTTCAGTGTCCTTAAAATGTTATATACTCAATTCAGAGTTTATTCTCTATGTTTCTGGGACTAGAATTGTATATAAACAGCTTTCACTTGAAAAGAAGTTCATACAATTCCACTCTTAACACCAAACAAGTGCTTTTAAGTATTTTAACATAAGAAAAACAACTTGCTGGCCGGGAGCGGTGGCTCACGCCTATAATCCTAGCGCTTTGGGAGGCCGAGGTGGGTGGATCACCTGAGGTCAGGAGTTCAAGACCAGCCTGACCATCATGGTGAAACCCTCATCTTCAAAAAAAAAAAAAGAAAAAGAAAAAGAAAAACAACTTGCTTAACTTGATAAAATATATCATACAGAAACTTATGACAGCATGCATTTAAATGGCAAAATATAAAAGACATTTTCATTAAAGAGTACTTTGTAAAATATAACAATAGCTAACGTAGTCATTTAGTAAGTTATTTGGATAGAGTCAGCCAACAAAAATGTTAAATTTTTTGTTATTTGAACAGATATAACACCTTAGAAAATATTATGTTTATTACTGAAACAGAGTTTTCCTCTGTTGCCCAGGCTGGAGTGCAGTGACACTATCTCACCTCACTACAACCTCTGCCTCCCGGGTTCAAACAACTCTCTTGTCTCAGCCTCCCAGGTGTCTGGAATTACAGGTACAAACCACCACACCTGGCTAAAAACAAACCAAAAAGGTGGAAGTATAAGTAAAGGCATCAATGTAACAATTTTTCTTTTTGCCTACCAGATAGGCAATATATTTTTGAGAGAGAGATAATATCTGTCATTGATAAAGGTATGAAGAAATTAGCACATTCATATATCATTAATAGCAGGGTGAAATGTGACATCCTTTGGACGGCAGTTAAGTCAGTTGATTCATTTATAATTTTAACTTATAAATACTTTTTTTTTTTTTAAGACAGATTCTTACTCTGTAGCCTAAGCTGGAGTGCAGTGTCACAATCTCGGCTCACTGCAGTTTATAAATATTTCTATAAAATATGAGATTTCCTATCCCATGATGCAGCAATTCCTCTTCTATCAATATGTACTCTGGGGATGAGAGCACTCAGAACACTGATTGATCAGGGCAATAAGTTAGAAAGCACCTACCCCTTTATTAGTAGATACTGTTTATATAAATTACAGCAGAACATACCATACATTCTTTAATAAAATATAGCTTTAAAAATAGAAATTATTTCATGGTATATTAGGTAAATAAAAAGACCCTATGATCAAATAGAAATATTTGAGTCCTATTTTTTGTATAAACATTGATTTAAGCATAGCACAGCTATAAATATTCACATTCTTATAATTGCATAAAAATTGATCAGTTAATGGTGCTAAGTAGGGAGACAATTGAGAATAAAAAGAGTAAAGAATTTTTCACACCAATAGAAAATATCATTAAAATAAAAAATAAAACAGAAGAAGCAAAAGAGGGAAGTGTTCACTGCAAAGCTTGCTCTTGTATACTCTGAGTGGCCACATCATACAAGATTGGCTTTATGGAATGTGCTCATTTTTCTGGATAACTTGGTATCTTAGTTTGTCTTCTACTGCTTATAACAGAATGCCTGAAACAACAATTTGTAACAAAAAGGAATTTACTTAATATAGTTATGGAGGCTGGAGAAATCCAAGTGTTCTATAGTAGGTAGGTCTATGTAAACCTACCCCCAAAGTCCAAGGAAGCCGAGAGGCTGAAGAAAGAGGTTGACAAATCCAGTTTCATAGAAATAAATATTTAATAGGAATGTATGAACAGAAGTTATGTTTGTGTCTCAGGCAGCGGAGAGACCAGATGGTGGATCCCCAGGCCATTGTACCCCCAGACCCAGGGCTTATCTACCATAGGGAATGGGTGACTCAGAAGGGATGTGTAGGACAATTGAAGTATAACAATATCAAACATTGTTTGATTTAAGGGCAAGATTTATGGTAAATATGTGCTCTTACAGAAGGAACAATAAACTGGAAATCTTACAGGCCTTCCTGAAATAGGGGTTAATCAGAAGCAAACATGGCAGGTTAGCATGCAAAGTGGAGTTGCTTTAGCCTTAATGTCAAGGTTGAGGATTGACACCTGGTGAGGGCCTTCTTGCTATTGTGGACCCTGCAGAGTCCTAAGGTGGGGCAGGGCATCACATGGCAAAGGAGCTGAGTGTGCTAACTCAGGTCTCTCTTCTTCTGCTTACACTTCTTATAAAGCTATCAGTCCCAATCCCATGATAAACCATTAGTTTATTAATCCATAAAGGGCTTAATGTATACATGAAGTTAGAGCCCTCATGATCCAATCATCTCTTAAAGGCTTCACCTCTCAATACGGCCACATTAAGGATTAAATGTCTACATGAGTTTTGGAGGGGACAAATATTCAAACCATAACACTTGGGTACTTTTGTGTGAATTAATGAATATGCATTTGGGGAATAACTACATAAACCAATTAAAGTGTCTGATGGAAACTGAATTTATCCAGGTTAATTTAGGAAAAAGAGTAGATAGCACCTGCTTTTAACTTACTGTTTACTTAAAAATAGAGACTTTAAAAGACAGCATTTACCCTGGATTCATCTTTTATTAAAATATAAAATTTAGAAACTTTATCTCATTCTATTAAATCTTAAGCATTGTCAAATGTCCATACTTTTTTCCTGCTGAAGAGAACTGGTTACTATAACAACCACTGCAGCAGTATTACTAACTACAGACACAGAAACAAAACCTGCCTTAAACTGTTGAATGTTTTTGTGTTCACAGCATAATCAAGTAATTTAGAAATTGACAGTAATATAAGGGAGAAAATGAAAGGAACTTGAAAATAGAATATTAATCCAGGAAGCAAGTGTAAACAAAATAAGGACAGAGGAAATTGACTAACCATCTAGAGTAGCTCCCACCTTCTGCTTCTGGCAACCTAGCTCTCTTGGCTAGGGGATAGCAATGTGCCAGTGCTCCCATTGTTTAGAGAAGCAATGTCTCAACCTCATTCCCCAGCTAATATTAGGGCCATGGATGATGTGAGGAGAGAGAACTATTGATGCCAGAAACAAAGCAATGAAGTCTTTACATCCAGAAATTGACCCTGATTTCATAATAGACTACTGGGAAAGGTAAGAGCGACTGAATAAAAGGAAGTAAGAATTTTGAAACTTCTATCTGTATTTACTGTAAAACAGAAATAACATTTTTCTGTTTTCCTTATCACTGTGAAGGTAAAGTTACCAAATCTTCTTAGAATGTGGTTTAAAATCTATTAAGCTTTATAAACTATAAGTAACATTATCAATATAATTTAAATGACCAAATATCTACAATTACTAATAAACTACATTTTGTCATAATATTTTTAACACTGACCATTCTCTTTTGAATAAGAAAAATGTTTATATTAAATCTGACAACCAAACAATATCCTTTTAATACTCTTTAAATAAATATAAACCTCTGGGAATTAAAAAATGAAAATATATAAAAAGGTATATCCACATATAGATGACTACAGTGAATTTTGAATAAAAGAGTTTATGACTCTGAGATGGAACAAAATATATTATCAAGAAATAACCCTTATTTAAACTCTTCTTAGTATATGTATATTTGTAGTCAATCAGCAACCTATTACTTTTCAGAATTTATCTACATTTAAAATGACAAGTTCTTGTTCTTGCTATATATATTTCCCGCCACCTAAAAGCGTAGTGACCTAAAATGGTTTTACTCAATTAAGTGGAGCTATTTTAGTAGCTGTGAGAGAGTAAGTGTAAAAATGACAATCTCTGATTTTAGCTCAGCTTTTCTGAAACTAACATGTAGTCAAGATAACCTGTTTTAAAGAGAAACAAAAGCTTGTGTGACCATCTTGTCCTGACAGAGTTCATGTACACCACATTTTAAACCATAGCAGTATTTTTATTTTGCTAAGTGATAAACCTCTAAAAATAGAGACTTATAAAGACAAATTGTTGGTGAGCTTTAAATACAGAGCTGAATGTACTCCTGTAAACCCTTACCAGACTTTGAAAAAATCCTAAATGTTTGTTCAATTTGTTAAAATAGAAAAGAAAAGAATGATAGAATATGATAGAAAGGGTGTCAGTGTATAGGCTTAGGAGTAGTGTTGGTTTTGTTTAATCAAGTGATATCTATGATTAGTTTTATGAATCATCTATAATGTTAACAAAGTTAGAAACTATAGAAAACTAGCAGATAACAATGACAATATTGTGTATCTAGACCTTAGATTTAATGTAGCCTTATCCTAACAATATTAAAGAAACTATTCTATATAAACAATCTTTAATTATTCTATAAATAAAGATTTGATTTATTTTTTCTATTGAACATGATTCAGCCAAAAATTTTTTTGTTCAAGATTTTTCTGTTGTTGTAGTTGATTTAAATACTTTCCAAGGGGGTTTCAAATCTGCATTTTTGATTTCTGCTTTCACTGTAAAACAGATGGAGAGATAAATCTAACTAAACTTAGAGAAATTGTGATTTTTAGCTAATTAATAAGATTTGGGCCAATGCCAGTTGAAAACATGGTACAACTTCAGACAGCATTTTTAAGAAAATTTGATCAGAAGATAAAATACATAGGCAAAAGCAGTAGCCACTTTATCAGTTTACCATTGTTCATGGAAAAGTCAAACTTCTAGCCTGGCATGCAAAGTGCTCTACCATTCATCACTGCCTCTCTCTATGTATTTCTCATTATTTCTCTACACAATCACTCCAGCAGCCAAATCTCCCTGGTCCATACAAGCTCCTCTGCTTGTACTTAATTCCTGCTGGGAATATTCTTACTTTTTCATTCACAATTGACGAACCCTTCTAAATCTAGCTCAAGTTCCATCTTCATGAAGTTTGCCTGTGCACATCAGTCTTAGATAATCTATCCTTCAATGTGAATCTTAACACACATAGGGAAGTTTAAAATTTTCCCTTGAAGATTTAATAATTTGACTTTGTAAAACAAACTAATACACTGATTACCAGGAAAAAGAGGATACAAATTTTATTACATGCACACATGTGCACAAGATTCATACAAAATATAAAAACCCAAAGAAAGCAAGATGCTGACACATTTGTAACATCTTGAGGTTATAGAAAGAATAGAGGATTGGATCGTGACAAAGACAGGTTATGGGAAGAAGAGAAGAGGAAAGACCTGCAGAAAAGGCATTCTTTTTAAACAGATAATGGTACCAGTAGAGGGTGTCTAGGTTCTTGCAGTCTTGATCAAAGTATTGGACAAAACATACACAGAGAGCAAGGAAACAATGAAGCAACAAAAGCAGAGATTTGTTGAAAATTCAAGTACACTCCACAGAGTGAGAGTGGGATGAGCAGACTAAAGAGCCCAGTTACAGAATTTTCTGGGGTTTAAATACCCTCTAGAGGTTCCCACTGGTTACTTAGTGTAAGCCTTATGCAAACGAAGAGGCTGGAGTGAAGTCACAAAGTTATTTTCTTGGTGTACACCCTATGTAAATGAGGAGGATGAAGTAAAGTTACAAAGTCATTTACTCAGTGTAGGCCTTAGTAAATGAAGAGAATGTTTCTGCTCATAGCTGACGTGTTTCCATTTGATTTAGTTTTAGGAAATTCTTAGGTTCTCTACCTCCAGGCCCCATTCTCCTCTCTAAATAAGATATGGATGAAATCTCACAGGTAGCAGCTCTCAGAAGGAATAGATGGTAGCCAGTAGTAAATGTTTCTGTCAGACCTTTAAAAGTTTCTAGATATGTACAAGGGGGCCTTCAGAGAAAGTCTGTTTGCATCTGTTGTTTACTGTACTATTTCCTCTACAGATGCAAATCTCCCTTCAAAAGACAGCTTTTTAGTTATTCTTGTACTTTCAGCTCCTCTGAATAGCCATCTTGAAATATGTTTAAAAAGTACATTTTGAGATGAAATAGTTTCAATTTCCTTTACACAGCCAATGTCCACTGTTCAGTTGGCACATATTAAAGCCTGCTGTGTAGTCGTTGTCACTTTTATGAATATCCCCTCTCTTTAACTGCATTGTAATGTGCTATGGTGATACAGAGGAGAGTGGAGTCTAATTAACTTTTGCAGTTCCACAAGAATTGGAGATTTTTTGCACACAATTATAGCCATAATAATAGCTACATTTACGAACCAGATATTATATTTACTGTGGAGAAAAGATAGAGAACTGAGTGTAAATCCAATTTCCACCATTTATTAGTGTTGAAGCTGTCATCAAGTTAGTCAATATATGGAAGGCTTTGCAAATGTGATCTAATTTAATCTTCAACATAATCTTGCACAAGTTCCATTACTAGCTCAATTTTAAGATGGAGAAAAGTGAAGACTAGAGAGTTTTATCTAATGTCAAACGACAAAATTGCAACAAATTTACAGATCTAATTGGTTTTTATTTGCAATTCTAGAATTGGGCAGCATTTTAAACTATAAAATAGAGTAAGTGCTCCACTGGTCATGGCAGAACAGTTGGTTTTTATAAGATGGGAACAAGGAAACAGAATGGAGCAAATTGGACTGGTTAACATTAGGTTACTTTAGGCTACTTTTCTTGTAAGGGTTAGAGCAGAGAGAATTTCCTTATTATGCTAACTTAGGTTGACTGTGCCTTTTCTAATTGGTTGCTTTGAATCTCCTGTTTTCAAGGAAAATAAGTTTGTTTAGGGATTTAGCAGTTTTCTTAAAGTTTCATTAGATTATGCAGAATTTTGCATAAGTAAACCCTATATAGTTTGGTCTGGTCTGTTGGAGCCTAGTGCAGGAACTGAGTTGAAAACAATGGCCTCCCAGTGAAATGTGCTTCACACTAAGGATAGTGGCTAGTAAATAAAATAAAGGGTCCAGGATTTCCCTGACTGAGAACACAAGCCCTGGTATTAGTCAGAGAGAAGTGTAAACTTGCCCCCAAAAGACTGTTGAGTGTATAAGTACCTAGCTTTATACCTACAAGCAAAACAGATTTGAGGGTTATTTAGGGGCTGACAACAGTAGTGGGACCTTCATAATTACGGTAAGAGTCAAGCACTTTAGTTCAAAGAAATTTTTAACACTAACAGAGGAAACTGTTAAAGGACTACTTCCTACTTGATCTACTGACAGCAAAGCTGAAAGCCAACCTCCCTCCCCTACACTGATGAACTAGGTATTAATGGTTAAATTCACTCACAAGGTTCCCCCAAATAAGGTAGGACACGCCTTGCTGAGCAGGTCTGACGGTCAGCTAACCGTTGTTACATGGAGCATTTGTCTTCAACTAGAATTGGGCATTTGAGGTTGAAGTGGGTTTCCAATTAACCATTCAAAATTAAGGCAGAAAGTGTAAAGAAAGAACAAGGAAAAATTTCATACACTTTTGCTTTATAATAGGTTTGACCTTTTTAAGGTTGAATTTTGTGACAGGCTATGCCACAAGAAAATCTGGAGGAAATAAAACTGGAGAGAGTTCTAAAAATATGAAGCATATACATTGTTCATTTAAAAAAGTCTGAGCCTTAATTCAGCTAAGATGACTTAAACACAAACAAATGCCTCTTAATTATCAGGCCAGCCTCCCTAAGCTATGCAAATAGGTAGTCTCTATCCACCACCTCTTACTCTCCTCACCAATTTCACTCCTCAGGGCAAGCACTTTCAGCTCTGTTTTGTTCTAACTTTTCAGCAATTGTTAAGGTGAGAGTCATTGATTACTTTCCTCCAGGGCAAAGCCAGCAATCTCTTCTAAGTGCTTATACATGTTAATGTCTCATTTGCACAGAAGTGGCCAGCCATTGTGTTACACAGGCCAGACAAAAACTAAGACCTGGTTTAAATCCTCGCTCTGCTGGTAACCAGTTGAATGGTCTTGATTAAATCACACTCATTCTTAATCTCAGTTTTCCAGTTTGTGAAATAAAACCCTTATACTAGACTACAGCCAAGCATTTAACCCTTTAATTTTATACCTATAAATCTACCTGACGCATGTAGCTTCCATAATAGTACTCTCCTCCTTATCTTCTTTCCCTTTCTGGCATTAATTTATTTTTATTTACTGCCTATTAGCTACTGTCATCCCTGAGGTCATTTTCAAGTCGTCTTTATTTTTTCACTGCTTTCACTCCTATTCTTTTTCCTTCTACATTCACTCATTCATAGGATTTCAACTATCAATTATTTGAGACTGAATACTAAATTTTCAGTTTTTCATTTCATAACCATGAAGCCACATAATTTTTCTAAGTCATCTATTTGAGCAGTAAAGATCACAGACTCTTCCCACAAAGCATTGTCTTATCCTCCAAGTTCCTAAATTGATTCTCAATTTAGACTCCTTCAATCCTTTTGCAGTTAATTCACAGCTAAGTCTTATTATTCTCTCTACAAACTTTCCTTGTGAGATTTAAAACCACTTTTATCAACAACTCAACTATTAGGACTGAGAACTGAGGCCACCTACATGTACATCAGCAAGACTTAGCTGCTTGTTCAAGGGAATATTTGCCCAGGAAAGTAACACTACATATAACCCAGCAGACAACTTTACAGTTTGTTTCAGGAAGAAACAAATTGCTTCATAGCAGATATGAACTTCTGTTTTTTTTTTTAGACTGAGTCAACCCAGGCTGGAGTGCAGTGGCATGTTCTCGGCTCACTGCAACCTCTGCCTCCCAGGTTCAAGTGATTCTCTTGCCTCAGCCTCCCAAGTAGCTGAGACTGCAGATGTGTGCCACCACTCCCAGCTTATTTTGGTATTTTTAGTAGAGATGGGATTTTGCCATATTGGCCAGGCTGGTCTCAAACCCCTGATCTCAAGTGATCCACCCACCTTGGCCTCCCAAAGTACTGAGATTACTGCACCCAGCCAGATATGAGATTTTAATATCCAGTAAGAACATAATAATGTATATGACGATCAGCCCTGTCTTTCTACTCTTCACATGGTTGCTAATTATTTTTTTTAAGAGTTTGGCCATGTACACACACTCCAGAATCTATGACGAGTTTTTTTTAACCTGCAGAGCCAAATTACTAATACATACAGTTAAAGCCCTTCTCATCAACCATCCCACCTTAACTCTGTTAGGTAACCGATTTTAAGCTGCTTTTCTCATTATTGTCTTACATGTATGAGAATTCTTTCCCATAGGCACTTAATTTCCAGCATTTAATCAACCTCCAGCTTTCTGCTTTTACCAGGGGATCTGACTATAAACACTAATCCATATTTAACATATTCTTTGCATCTTGCCTCAATGGTCCTCATTTTTCAAGGAAGCATCTAGCCATAGTAATTGGTCAACTTAATTTAAATCACTCTTTTCATTAGAGTCTTCCCAAAGTTTATTATTTATTTGTACTTAAAGATATTTTGTGAAAATATCTTTCAGGTTTTAATCTTTGTTCCCTCTCTATGGCAGAGTGAGTTCCCCTCATCAAACATTCCATCTTCTGCCTCACATATCCCTGTCTCTTTGCAGTTAGATAGACCCATGTGAATAGTTCTGGCTGGAAAGTAAGTGAAATGTGTCACTTCTGAGCAAAAGCATAGAAAAGTAGGAGCTCAACTCGCCAGTTGTCTCTTCCACTATAAGACTTCCTGTGCCAGATGGCACAGCTGCTACAAGATGGTAAAGCCTCCATTGGTGTGGGCACCCAAGTGACACTATACAGCAAATCTTCAATGTGGCCTATGCTGGACACATAGTGAGAGCAAAAGCAAACCTTTATGTGTTAAGGTGCTGAGATTATAAATAATAGAGTCTTCAAAGTTAATTAGTCAAGTGACTTTTGGTAAGGGATTATTTATTCAATTGATTTCACAGTTTTCTCTTCAGTATACAGTATAGTTTCTATACAAACGTAGTCAATCAATACTTTTGTCTATATTGTTTTGTATATAGTTTTCACTCAACATAATTGGCCCCAGAATTTTATTGCAATAGAAACAAAATCAATAATGTTCTATAACTCTTCTTTATATCATTCTAAATGTTGCATTTCAGATATTTTAAAAATCTGTTATAAAGATTTTGAAGAAGATAGTTATCTGGTGTATCTGTCAGATTAATCAGGGAAGCTGAGATCTGAAGAGTTATAAGATAAGGGGTTTGTTATAGAAATTAGGCCTTTCACAATTGGAGGAGGCAATGGGTAAGGGCAAGATTGAAAGAGGGAGTAGAAGAATCAGAGGAGACACACATCAGCCAATGTAAAAAGTCAGCAAGTGCAGGCACTGAGATGGAACTACAAAGTGTAAGCTGGTGAATAAGTCCTTAAGAAACAGTTGACTCTCTGGGTCTTCAGCCAGGTGTCTAGTGAGGGACTTGGGGCCACCCTTGGTTAGCAGGATCAGCAGTTGTGTAGGAGCTGAACATGGAGTGGGAGAGAGTGAGGTCGCCACAGCTAATAATAGAGACCTTCAGAGAGTGAGGATTACTACTTCATTTCCACCTCCCAAACTTCGTGCAATTTCCCATTTAGCTCATGTAATCCAAAACTATATAAAGGAAGGGATTTGATAAGCAGAAGGGGGCTGGGTCTGTCAAATGAGAGTTTAAGTGAAAGTAGACAGCCTGAAAGAAAAGAGTAGAGGGTTAGAGACTGCCACAAATTCTGTACTGTTTCTCCATAAATGAGTGGAGACTATCTCATCTTCCACTGAATCTGAATTGGCTTTGAAATGTGCTTTGGTTTTCAGCAGGAGTGAAGTTTTGCCTATTCACACAACGTTGCCTTTTCCTGCACCTAACATAACATTCAACAGAACCACCACAAGGATACTACAGATTATATATACCAGAATATACTTAATAAAATCAAAATGAATTACGGATTGAAAAAAACCATGATAATCATTTAATAAAACCAGGACATACATATGCATAGTCTTTCATTAATTGTACTATTATTCCTTTTTGTCTCCTCTTTATACCCGTACTTATTAGATTTTTTTCATGAAAAGCAATTTTATACTGAAGCTGACTGCAAATGTTTCTAAGAAAAATTTAGAACAATAACTGTGGATGACAAAAGCTTACAGATTTACTGTCATCTATCATTTGATAATATTTTACCTATAACTTACCAAATAATCTAATCATTTAATATCTCTACAAGATGAGAAACATTTTGTGAGGTTTCTCAGAAGCCCAACTGGAAAATCCAAAAGTTAATTTTAGACCCAAAAGACTTAATTTAGGATATTAATCCTGGAGAAACCTGCCAAAAATGTCAAAAGGTTTAAAACACTTAATCATAACAGAGTCACAGGTCATTGTAAAATAACAACTATTTAACCAGAGCAATAATCAAAAGACTTACACAAAAACCTTAACCTTTGAAAGCTCAGTTTTCCCAAGTAATTAAAAAATTGAAATAAGACAGTACAGGAATTATCTTGATAATGTAAAATCTTTGTTTTTTAGGCCAGTAACCAAAAAGGTCAAGAAAAACTTCCTGTGTCATGATTACGTCTCCTTATGTGAAGCCCATTTGGATAACCTGGAAGTCAAAACTGATGAAAAGGATACTTGAATTTAGGCATGGAAAGAGCATGTTCAGGGTTATGAGTACACGTTATATTTTAGAGGAATGTAAACAAGAGAACTAGTACCTTGAACCGGGTGATATATGGCTCTTAGTAACAGGTTGGGACATTTCCTGATTACACTGACCAATTTAGACATACCAAGCAAAGCCAAGTGCACAGAATCAAGTTGCGTGTAAGGAAAACATTGCTTTTCTAGACCTTCAAGATAAGCATTTCAGCATCAAGCTATGACAGTAAAGTTAGAACCAGAGAAAAAACCACTGGGATTGACAAAAAGACTGAAGGGAAGAGTTATCAACCCAGTCAAACAAAAATAAAAATGTATCTTTTTAAGAGGAGAAAAAAACAGAAGGCAATAACGTATGACTGCAAATCACATGCAGCAACGTACAGCAAAAATTGAACTTCTGAGATATATTTAAAATTTTAATAATAAAATTGAACTTCTGAGAAGTTTCAAAAACCAACAGATTATAAAATTTAAAAGATGTAATTTTTAATTTTTAATTAAAAATATACTTTTATTAAGAGCCAATCAATAATTTAAGAAAACTCTGTTGTCCTAACATAAGGAACCAAAAGTTTTAGTTTTGTATCAGTGTATTTTTAATATTAATGTTAATTCTTTTTAGAATGAGGGGGAAGAGCAAGATGGCAGAATAGCAGGCTCTGTTGGCTGTCCCTCCCACAAGGACACCAATTTAACAACTATCTGCACACCTAAAAAGCACCTTTATAAGAAACAAAAATCAGGTGAACACTCACAGTACCTGGTTTTAACTTCATGTCATTGAAAGAGATACTGAACAGGTAGAAAAATCAGTCTGGACTCACTGATGTGACTCCTCCCCCATCCCCTGTCAGCTGCAGGGCCATGCAGAGAGCATTTCTGTGCACTGAGGACAGGGAGAGTACAGCAATTGTGAAGCATTGAACATAGTTCTGCCCTGTTATAGCAGAAAACAAAACCAGACCAAATTCAGCTGATGTCCAACCACGAAGGGAACATTTAAGCTAGCCTTAGCCAGAGGGGAATCCCTGATCCCAGCATCTGAACTTGAGTCCCCACAGCCTCACCACCATGGGCTAACGTGCTCTTGGGCTCCAAATACACTTGAAAGGCAGTCTAGGCCACAAGGGCTGCAACTTCTAGGCAAGTCCTAGTGCTGACCTGAGCCCAGAGATAGTGGCCTAGAGGACTCACTGAGACACCAGCTGTGGCAGGTGAGGGAGTGCTGGCCTTACCTTTGCCTTAACCCCAAGCTGCAGAGGTTGTGGCTCCAAGAAAAACCCCTCCCTTCTGTTCAAGGAGAGGAGAAAGAAGAGTAGGGAGGACTTTGTCTTGCATGTTGGATACCAGCTCAGCCACATCTGGAGAGGGCACTGGTCAGAGCTGTGAGGCCTCCATTCCAGACCCTACCTCCTGGACAACAAGTCTAGATATACCTTGGGCCAGAAGAGAACCCACTGCCTTGAAGGGAAGGACCCAGTTCTCACAGGATTAATCACCTGCAAACTGAAGAGCCCTTGGATCCTGAATAACCAGATGTGATACCCAAGTACTATATCAAAGGTGTTGGGTGAGACTAAGCACATTCCCAGCTGTGGTGGATATCGGATGATACTCCTTCAGCTCCTTCAGAAAAGGAGAAGGAAAAGTAAAGGGATTTTGTCTTGCACCTTAGATACTAGCTTGACCCCTAAGGTGCAGCTTAGATACTAGCTTGGGGCCAAGAGCGGTAGAGCACCAAATAGGCTCTTGGGGTCCTCAGTTCCAGGACTTGGCTCTTGAACAGCATTTCTCGACCTTCCTTGGGCTAGAGGAGAGTCCACTGCCCTAAAGGATGAGTGCTAGGCTAGGCACCACTCACCACAAGCTGACTGATGAGTCCTTGTGCCTTAAAGGAACATCAGCCATAGTCTGGCAGTACTCCCCTTGGGCCTACGGTGGTGGTGGCGACAGGGTAAAGCTCCCTTGCCTTTGGAAAGGGGAGAGAGGAGTGGGAAGGACTAGGTCTTGTGGGTTGAGTGCCAGCCCAGCTGCTGGAAAATACAATACCATGTAGACTTCTAAGGATTTTGACTGTAGTCCCTGGCTCCCAGATAGCACCTCTCAACCTAACCTGGGGCCTGGGAAAACTTGTCTCCCTGAAAAGAAGGACACAGGCCTGGCTAGTTTTGCCATCTGCAGACTATAGAACTTCAGAGCCCTGAGTAAACATAGGCAGTAGCCAGGGAGTGGTTACAGTAGGTCTTAGGTGAGACCCAGTGAAGCCCTAGTGCTGGTGGCCACAGGAGTGATTCTGCCACTCCACTCCAACTCCAGGTAGCACAGAACAGAGGGAGAGAGACTCTGTCTGTTTGGGAGAAAGCAAGGGAAGAAAACAAGAGTCTCTACCTGATAATTCAGAGAATTCTTCAGGATCTTGTCCAAGACCATCAAGGTAGTACCTCTATGAGTCTGTAAGAATCACAGTATTACTGGGTTTAGGGTGCCCCCTAAAGCAGATACAACTTATATCACAATACCCAAGTCCTTTTGAATATCTGAAAAACCTTCCCAAGAAGGATGGGTACAAAATAGGCCCAGACTGTGGAAACTGTAATAAACCTAACTCTTCAATGCTCAGACACAGAAGAAAATCTATATGTATCAAGACCATTCAGGAAAACATGACCTCACCAAATGAATTAAGTGAGGCATCAGGGACCAATCCCAGAGAAACAGAGATATGTCACCTTTCAGAAAGAAAATTAAAAATAGTTGTTTTGAGGAAACTCAAAGAAATTCAAGACAGCACAGGGAAGGAATTCAGAATTCTATTAGATAAATTTAACAGAGGTTGAAATAATTTAAAAGAATCAAGCAGAAACTCTGGAGCTGAAAAATATAATTGGCATACTGAAGAATGCATCAGAGTCTTTTAGTAGCAAAATTGTTCAAGCAGAAGAAAGAATTAGTGATCTTGAAGAAAGGCTATTTGAAAATACATAGAGCAGAAAAAAAAATGAATAAAAAACAATGAAGCATGCCTATAAGATCTAGAAAATAGCCTGAAAAAGGCAAATCTGAGTTATTGCCATTAAAGAGGTGGTAGAGAAATAGGGGTAGAAAGTTTATGCAAAAGGAAAATAATACAGAATTTTCCAAACCTAGAGAAAGATATCAACATTCAAATATAAGAAGGTTATGGAATACCAAGCAGATCTAACCCAAACACGACTACCTCAAGGCTTTTAATATTCAAACTCCCAGAGGTCAAGGACAAATAAAGAATTCTAAAGGCAGCAAGAGAAAAGAAACAAATTATATACTATGGAGCTTCAATATATCTGGCAGTGGACTTTTCAGTGGAAACCTTACATACCAAGAGAGAATTGTGTGACATATTCAAAGTGCTGAAAGAGCCTATAATCCCTGCACTTTGAAAGGCCGAGGTGGGTGGATCACCTGAGCTCAGCAGTTAGAGACGAGCCTGGGCAACATGGTGAAACCCTGTCTCTACAAAAAATACAAAAATTATCTGGGTGTGGGGGCACATACCTGTAGTTCTGCTACATGGGAGGCAGAGGCAGGAGAATTGCTTGAGTCTAGGAGGTACTGATTACAGAGAGCCATAACTGGGTCACTACACTCTAGCCTAGGCAACAGGAGTGAAACCCTGTCTCAAAATACCTACAGTGAACTCATTTTAAACAAAGGTGCCAAGAACATACACTAGGGAAAAGACAGTCTCTGCAATAAATGTTGCTGAGAAAACTGGATATCCATATGCAAAAGAATAAAACTCTCTCTCACCATATACAAAAATCAAATTGAAATGCATAAAGGACTTAAATATCAAACCTCAAACTATGAAACTACTAAAAGAAAACATTGAGGAAACTCTCTAGGACATTGAAGAAAACATTGAGGAAATTCTCTAGGATATTGGTCTGAGCAAAAAATTCTTGAGTAATACCTCATAAGCACAGGCATTCAATGCAAAAATAGACAAATGAAATCACATCAAGTTAAAAAGCTTCTGCACAGCAAAAGAAACAGCCAATAAAATGAAGAGACAACCCACAGAATGGGAGAAAATATTTGCAAACTACCCATGTGATAAGGATTAATCACCAAAATATATAACGGGCTCAAACAACTGTGTAAGAAAAAAACTAATAATCTGATTTTAAAATGGGCTAAAGATTTGAATGGACATTTCTCAAAAGACGACATACAAATGGCAAATAGGCACATGAAAAGATGCTCAACATCAGTGCCCATCAGATAAATCAAATCTACAATGAGATATATCACCCTAGTTAAAATGACTTACATCCAAAAGACAGGCAATAACAAATGCTGGCGAGGATGTGGGGAAAAGAGAACCATGGTACACTGTTAGTGAAAATGTAAATTAGTACAACCACTATCAAGAACAGTTTGGAGGTTCCTCACAAAAACTAAAACTGAAACTATCATATGATCCAGCAATTCCACTGCTAGGTACAAACCCAAAAGAAAAGAAATCTGTGTATTGAAGAGATATCTGCACTCCCATGTTTGTTGCAGCACTGTTCATAACAGCCAAGATTTGGAAGCAACCTCAGTGTACATCAACAGATGAATGGATTTTTAAAAATGTGGTACTTATACATAATGGAGCACTATTCAACAATAAAAAAGAATGAGGTCCTGTCATTTATAACAACATGAATGGAACTGGAGATCATTGCGTTAAGTGAAATAAGCCAGGTGCAGAAAGACAAACATCCCATGTTCTCACTTATATGTGGGATCTAAAAATCAAAACAATTGAAATTATGGAGATAGAGAGTAGAAGAATGGTTATCAGAGGCTGAGAAGGCTAGTTGGAGTGGGAAAGGATAGGTGGGGATAATTAATGGGCACAAAAACAAAATAATTAGAATGAATAAGACCTGGTATTCGATAGCATAACAAGGTGACTACAGTAAAAAATAATTTATTGCATATTTTAACATAACAGTATAATTGAGTTGTTTGTAACACAAATGATATATACTTAGGGGATACCCCATTTTCCATGATGTGATCATTATATATGCCATGTCCATACCAAAATCTAATATACTCCATAAATATGTATACCTACTATGTACCCACAAAAATTAAAAACTAAATCACTCCTCAGCAATTGCATAGCATTTCACAGGTTTAAGTAAAACACTGGTTGGCTGCTTGTTTGTTATTTTCACCCCTTATTCCTTCCTGTCTCCATTGTTAAGCACAATTATTGGCATAAAAGAGGTTTTTAATACCCATTTTTAGACTTCATTCTAGCCTGGGCAATAGAAGAAGAATCCCATTCTCTCTCCCTCTTTCTCTTCCTTTCTTTCTCTTTCATTCTTTTTTTTCTTTCTTTCACTCTTTCTTTATTCTTTTCTTTTTCTTTCTTTCAAAAAAAAATTAAGATTTGAATGACAAATATTTTTAAAGTTTTTTAAAGTTCATAATCACCCTCAGAAATAGTTAAAAGGGTACAAATTAAGATCACAATTTCTTACATCCCAGATTGACAAAAATTAACAAGTTTGATAATACCAAGTGTTGACAAGTATGAAGATCAGTGGGAATTCTTACATAACATATATGGCAGTATGCCTTGGTACAGATATTTTTAAAACTAAATGTTTTTGTATTCTACTGCGTAGCAGTAGTGCTAGGTATATGCCCTACATATAAACTCTTCCATGTATAGAAGAAAGCAGTTTATTCATTGCATTATTGATTCTTAAATAAAATACTGGAAACATCCCAAATACCTATTCAGAAGAAAAACAGTATATTCACACAGAAAATTAAAAAGCAATGAAATCAAAAGAAATACAGTTAAATATAATATGAATGAAGCTACGAAACTTCGTACTTATTGAAAAACGCTGCAGAAAAATACATTTATTGATAAACTAAAAAAACGGAAGAAATAATATATTGCTTAGGGATACATTTAGAGATGAGGAGGTGGGAGGAACAGGACAGGAATGAAATTCATAGGTAGATGCAATGGTATCAGTACCATTCTTGTTCTTGAGTAGTAGGAATGCAGGTGCTCATTTTGTCATGCTTTATAACCTACATGTGTTATGGTCCACCTATTCTTTTGTTGGAATAAAATATTACATAATAAGAGTTGGCTGGGTGCAGTGGCTCACACCTATAATCCCAGCACTTTGCGAGGCCGAGGAGGGCAGATCACGAGGTCAGATTGAGACCATCCTTGCTAACATGGTGAAATCCCGTCTCTACTAAAAATACGAAAGATTAGCTGGGCGTGATGGCAGGCACCTGTAGTCCCAGCTACTCAGGAGGCTGAAGCAAGAGACTCACTTGAACCCAGGAGGTGGAGGTTGCAGTGAGCCGAGATCACTCCACTGCACTCCAACATGGGTGACAAAGCGAGACTCCGTTCCCAAAAAAAACTTAAACAATGGTATAAATATAACTTGGTGGATAAATCATTTTCCCTCTTAGAATTCATACACGTTACAATACAAAGCTCAAAAATATTATGCTACATGATAGAAGCCTGATGCCAAAGACCATATGTTATATGATCCCATTTATAGGAAATGTCCAGAATGGGCAAATTTATAAAGACAGAAAGATTTGTGGTGGTATATGGCTGGGTCAGGGAAGGTTGGGTGGTGGGGAGAGGAACAGTAAGTGCTAAAATTAGATTATAGTACAACTCTGTAAATATAAAAACCACTGAATTGTACATTTTACATGTGTAAATTTTATGGTATATAAAATTATATCTCAATAAGCTGTTTTTAAAAAAGCATTCTCTAGAACATGCATGCTTTTCACATATCAGAAATATCAAAAAAAGAAATGTCAATGAAATACAAAAATGTTAAATGACCTTAGAAAGCAATAAAATATACAAACTTAAATGTATAACATAATTCAATAAAACATGAAAAAGCCCTAACTCTACATCACTATAACAATTCACTAACTTAAAAAATTGGGCATATCTAATACTTATCACTTTGATATATTTAGAAAAATAGCTAGCCCATCATTCAAATATCATCTCTACTATAGTTATAGGCATATTCCAACTCATAAATGCTCTAAAAGTCACAAATGTTCTAATTTGTAAGTTGGTTGTTAGGATAACATTTTCTATTACAACAACATAAATTGCAGTTAGTTCCCATGACCAGCTTTCAAAAACTCATTCATGCCATGATGTAACTGAATTCTGCTATGAAAAGTAGCCTGAATCTGGGTCCTAAAAGCAGGGATTCAATCAAAGTAGAATAAAGTTCCCCCCACCTTTAAGTATGGAACCAGTTTAAGGCATAATTTTCAAAAGCTACTTTGGTGTTTTCTTATTCTTCCTCTCAAAATTCCTATTACCTACTGCTCCATTTACAGATGCACAGTCCACTCAAGCTGCTAAGTCCCTAACCCCAGTAAAGCATAATACCCAAACAATCCTTTCCCCAAAATAAATCATGCCCACAAATCAACAACCTTCCTTTCCTTACAAAACAAAGCTAGTACCTAACAACCCTTTCAGTGAGAAACTGAGAAGAAAGCAATCAGACTGATCCAATTTATTAATACACTAAGAGATGAAAGGCTTTCTTAAACCTGATGATTGTTCAGCAGGATATAGAAGGGCATGATAGGATCCCTGCCAGAGTATTTTCTGCCAGAACAAGCTTACTCAATCAGGTACCTATGGTAATGTAACAAACCATGCCAAAACTTAAGGCTATAAACAACAATGTATTGTCATTACTCTATGGGTTAATGGGTGGTTTCTTGGCTGGTTTCACTGGGTTCACTCACATGGCTGCATTCAGGTGGAGGTTCAGCTGAGCTGAGACCCAAGATCACAGCCAAGATCAAGGGATAGGAACTAGACTCCCACCTCTTCATGAAAGAAACAGTATAGACCTCCTCAGATGTATGCATGATATATAAAAAAAGATCAGACAACAAAGGGCTGTGCCTAATAAGTCTCAAACCACACATATTTGTAAGAATGAGAGTCACAAACTACAAGGGAGAAATGAGCACATCAGTGTTCTGTGTTTGTGATTCACAGCAACAATTAACTTAATACACAATCTTCAAGTTGATCAAATTACTACCTCCAAAACATTTTAGTTCAGAAGCCACTGGGGGAAGTTGTTCACTGCCCTTGGAAGATGTGCTGTTAAATATGGAGGCTTCTATCCAGCTTTTTATGAGAAAACTATCAATGCCACACCCTCTACATCTGTACCTATCCCTCACACCTGAGGTTTCCAACCCTGGCCCACGGGTAATGGCTAACACCTGAAGACTGGCATGCACCATTCCTACAGCTCTACATGCTTGGAAAACGTGAGGTGTTTCTCAGTTGCACCTGTGCAGAGAAAAGAAGGTAGTCAAGCACCTTCTAACTTCAAAGAATCAACAGGGGGAGCTCTGTGATAAAGTGACCTCTGCAATAGAAAGTAGGGCCAATTACAGACAGAGATGACTGTGGAATCCAATGCTCCTCCCACCCTTTCCCCTACAAGGTACATTCTCCAAGACAAAGAAATCTTAAAGGAAATTAAAAACAACAAAACAAAAATCCAAGCAAAGAAAAAAATTCACTGGCAGCTGATCTCCATTTGGAAGTTAACCGATTGTAAAATGATTGCAAAAGAATATGATTCTGGCCAGGCATGGTGGCTCACTCCTGTAATCCCAGCACTCTGGGAGGCTGAGGCAGGTGGATCACAAGATCAAGAGATCAAGACCATTCTGCCCAACGTGGTGAAACTCCGTCTCTACTAGAAATACAAAAATTAGCTGGGTGTGGTTGTGCACGCCTGTAGTTCCAGCTACGTGGGAGACAGAGGCAGGAGCATCGCTTGAACCTGGGAGGTGAAGGTTGCAGTGGGCCGAGATCACGCCACTGCACTCCAGCCTGGTGACAGAGCGAGATTCTGTCTCAAAAAAAAATATATATGATTCCAGATTAAATACTGGCCATGCATCACTCACTGTGTGTCTAATGCAAAGCTTCTCTACACCAGGAACCCTCAATTTCTAAACCAGTCCACATGACTTCTGACATGGGCAGGGTGAACCTCAACACTAGTCCCAGAAGGTATCTTCCATCTGCTTCCTCTCCTAGCCATCCCCCCCAATAATAAGTTCCTAACCAGAACTGCTGTCATTTAGAAAAATCAGCTACAATTATTCGATTTCTAAAAGTTAACATCTATGATGGAGCATCTCCTACATAGGAAGCGCTGTGTGGATGTGACACTGCATACCACAGACACTGTCCCTTCCCTGAAGGGGTATATAATCCTCCTAGCAATTAAAGAAAAGCAACATCATTAATCCATACATTTAGTAATTGGCCTTGGAATGATCTTACCTTAGCTACATAAATAGCCTCAAGAATAAAGAGATTTGAAATGGGATTAAGCTGCACAGAGGAAAAAGCTAAGCATTTTTATCCACTACAGTAACAGAAGAAATTCAAGAGACTTCTCAAGGCCTAAGGTCTGGCATCCAAACACCTGCTGAATAGGAAGGAGCATAAACATACAGAAATATACCAACTCTATATATGCATATACTCATATAATACTGGACAACCATCCTTGATAATGGAGGAGAATGTTTAAGTATTGATTGTATTTCTGGCACCATGGCAGGCTCTTCCATACAGTATTGCATTTAATCCATACACTGACTCCACACATTTCATCCCCACATTATATGTAGGGAAACAAGCTCAGAGAGGTCAAGCAAACTGCTTGAGGATCTCAGCTACAAAGTATGAGGGCTATGATTAAGCAAACCCTGGAATGGCTCCAAGACTCCTAGTCTTTCTATGGGCTAACCTCAACAATCCGGTAATAATACCTTCCTCTGATCCAAAGGCTGCAGCGTCATTCTCCAAAAAGTCACTAACTTGCCACAAAAGCCAACATTTCTTACGCTGCTGTCAGTGTCTGAACATCACAAAGCAGCTCATCTTTAGAAAGACATGCCCTGTAATTTGCTTTCTCAAACTGAGGTTAACTAAATGTTGGGTGACCAACAGGTACTCTTTAAGACTTGCAAAAGAGCCACTTTCTGCTATCGCTACCATCACTTCAAGTAGTATATATTCCCTGATGGCATACACCCTACACATAGTGTTCCTATGTGTTGACAGCAAGCTCTTGTAGGGTAAACGCACCAGAGAGCAATAACTTAAGCATACCTGGAGAATGACCTTTGTGGCAGAGGCAACTGAATGTGTGTTCTGAGACAGGAATCCGGGAGGGGCCAACCTGGAGGTTCACATCTTGTAAACTAAAATTCTAAGGTTACCCAAACCATCTGAATGGAGCCCTTCTCTCAGCCAAGGGCATTCCAAAGTTAGCCTGAAAATCTGGTTCATGCCATGATGGAAGAGAGGGTCAGACATGCCTCATATTATACCCTCCTCTCCCTTTTTGAATTCAGGAAAAGCTGACCAGCATTAACATCAACATAGACCTTAAGTTTGATAAGAAATATTTATAATCTATTCTCTCTGAAGCCTGCTACTTTAGAGGCTTCATCTGTATGATAAAAATATAGTCTCCACACCCTTTTAACATAACGCAGATATTCCTTTCTATTGATAATAACTTTTTCAACTAATTGTCAACCTTTTTTTTTTTTTTTTTTTTGAGACAAGGTCTCATTCCATCACCCAGGCTGAAGTGCAGTGGCACTATCACAGCTCACTGCAACCTCGACTTTCCGGGCTTGAGTAATTTTCCCACCTCAGCCCTCCAAGTAGCTGGGACTACAGGTGCACAAAACAATGCCTAGTTAGTTTTTGTATTATTATTGTTATCATTATTATTTGGTAGAGATGCGTTTTTTTTCACCATGTTGCCCAGGCTGCTCTCGAATTCCTGAGCTCAAGCAATTCTGCTTGCATCAACCTACCAAAGTGCTGGGATTGCAGATGTGAGTCAGTGCTCCCAGCCAGGAAAAATTTTAAATCTATCTATGACCTGAAAGCCCCCACTTTGAGTTGTCCTGCCTTTCCAGATCAAAACAATATATATCATACATGTATTGATTGATGTATTATGTTTCCCTAAAATATATAAAAACAAGCTGTGCCACCTTGAGCACGTGTCATCAGGACCTCCTGAGGCTGTGTCACAGGCATGTCCTTAATCTTGGCAAAATAAACTTTCTAAATTGATTGAGACCTGCTTCAGATACTTTTAGGTTCACACTCTGGGCCCCCCATCCCACCCTGTGGAACATGGGCTGTAGAGGGGATTAAAGCCCTGAGTTTTGGGCTAAATGAAGGTTCCTAGGTAGAAGCTGTTGTTGAGGGGAGGGTGTTGGGTGAAAATCCTACACAAACCGTAGGCTGTTTGCAAGGGTTGCTGTTTTCCAGCCCAGCCCACCACCAGGGAGCCAAGTGATTTTCCTGCCCAGCCCATCACCAGCAGGCCAAGCAGACATGTTGTTCAGCCTGCCACCACTAGATGGTTTCTGTAATTAAGGTGGTTCTGCTAACCAGCTCACTGCCACTAGACACTCTCCCCTGGATGAAAGCCCCTAATAAAACTTCACATCTCATTTGCTGGCTCCAGGTCTCTTATGTGGCCTTTTGAATCTGGTGCCCTCCCTGTGGAGGCTGATAGGGGTTTGGCATGACAACTCTGCTACTTTAACTTTACTCCTCACGCTTTTCTCCCCTTCTTTCAGATACTAAGTAACAGCAGATCTACCAGGGTTAAGGGAGGACCAGTCAAAGAGGCCACAGGAGCGGGTCTGCTTCCAGCAAGCCAGTGACAAACCAATATCATTTGAAAGTCCCACCTACAAGGCCGGTCCTCAGATGGCAAGTGGAAACCTCAGTTGTAGGATAGTCCCACCCCCCGCACCACCACCCAAATAAACAGTGGCTCACTATGCCTAAGCTTTACAAACAATATGGTTTATGATGAACACCTGCTTTCCTTTAAGATTCTGGAACTTTAGTACATGCTAAGCAGAGCCAGCCCGCAGTAAAAACCCTGGGCTCCAATGAGCTTCCCTGGTAGACGACACTTCACACGTGTGGTTACAATGCAGCGCTGGGGGAATTAAGCACATCCTGTGTGAGTCTACTGGGAGAAGACTCTTGAAAGCTGTGCTTGGTTTCCTCCAGACTTTGTCCGGTGCATCTTTTCCGTATGTCAATTTTTCTTTGCAGCCTTTTGTTCTAATACATCTTGGCCGTGAGTATGACTAGATACTGAGTCCTGTGAGTCTTCCTAGCAAATCATCAAACATGAGGGTGGTCCTGGGGACTCCTGACACACCCTATATCTAAAAAGAATGCCTTTTAACCTGTCTTTCAAAAGCCAACAGGAGCCATAGGAAAGAGCACAGTTCATCCTTACCACGCCCTAATGATCTCAGTGTAGTGGCATAAACTATAGCCCAAAGTCTTCCAGTTAAGCGCAACTTGACTAACACAGACATGAGACCACTTAGCCAGAAAAGGCTCCTCAGATCTCCAGACTCTTAACTCTCAACTGCCAAGTTACCGTCACTAGCTAGAGAGCATATAGGCACCTCCAACATAATCAGCCCCAAACATCTCTCTGGATTCCTTCCCCTCTTTCCTAAGCAGTGAGGCATGGAGTTGCTCAAGTCAAAACAAAAAAGACGGGGGGCAAGAAGTAAGCCTTGTTTTTCTTTCTCTCGCTACCTTGTGCCTATGTAGCCCATCAGAAAGTCCTGTTTCCAATGGAAATAAATCTTGAATGTCTCTTTCTGGCCTTCTCATTGCCTTTGTTCCAGCCACTATCATTCCTCATCAGGCTTACAACAGCCGCCTACCTGGCCCTGCTGATCCTTCCACTCTTGTGCTCATACAGCCCATGCTCATTCTGCACACCCAGTTTTAGAGATGGAACACTGACCACTTCTTTGCCCTGCTCAAATTCTCCAATGGCTTCCCATCACACTTAGAAATAGTGGTCTACCAGCCCTCCCATGGTCCAGCCTTTGCCTGCCTCTTGCCCCCACACTCATGACACTCCAGCCACTCCAGCATATGTTCCCACACACGCCAGATTCGCGATTCCTGCTGTGGGATCTGGGTGCTAGCTAGACTCTGCCACAAAGCAGGCTGGCTACCTGTCATCTCGTCTCCCTGAAGAGCCTGTCTCAGTCATCAAACCAAAAGAGCCCTCACCACCATTTGCCACCCCATTACACTGCCTTTTTTCCATCAAGAATGTATCTTGCCTATTGTCACTAGGATGTATGTTTTTACTGTTTGTCACCCCCACCACAATGTAGGCTTATGAGTACAATCAGGGCCGCTGGTGACTTCAGAACCTAGAACGGCGCCTGGCATATGGCAAGTACTCCGATACCGGTTAACATATGGGCACTCACTGAGATGTGGAAAAAGCTTTCTCTTGATCTCAACCTTTTCTCCCCACCCTCCTCTGCTGGTTAACTGAAGTTCAAAGCACTGGGTCAAGTTTTCATGACAGAAAAGAATCAGGTATTATCACGGCTGCTGGAGGAACTCATAGTCTAGTAGTTCCAGATCCATCACTACTTTTCACACCCCACATCCACCTTCACAGATGCAGCTGATACCAAGACATAGCACTACACTCGGTAGCTCTAACTCTTCCATCCTGTTGCCACTGCTGGATCACGAATTAAGCTACAATGGATGGTATGTGACTGACCCCGAGCGTTAATTTTCTTCACCCTCTTTTTGATAAGAGGACTGTCCTACATTCAGGTGGGAAACAGGACCACCCAGCTGGATTACATATTCCACACTCCTCAGCAGCTAGGTGAGGCTATGGGACCGATTTCTGACAAACAGGAGGTGGATGGAAGTGACATGCAACTCTGGAGTTGTATCTTTAAAAAAGAAGCAGTTGTCATCCATGCTCCTTCCCACTTTCCACAGGCTGGAATCAAACCGGAAGTTATAAGGCAGCTCCCACCACCATGGCAAGGCTAACATCCTGCGAGACGGTACAGCTACGAGACTAGAAGACCCAGTGAACAACCTCATGGAGAAGTCACCCATCAGCCCTGGACTATTAAATGAGAACACCATAAACTGAGTAGTTCTATTTAGTGCCTCTGGAGTTGCTAAAGAGGCTAATCTGTCACACTCCATTTGCAGGGCTAAGAATACTGCCTTGTGTAGACGAAGCACTCAAGTATGTAAAAATAAACATTCATCTTGTGTTTACCTGTGTATATATGTACACACAAATCTGGGAGGGACTGCTTTGTAGGCCATGGATTCCTAAAGCTCAACATCAAGATGTCATTAGCATCACCTAATATTCATTTTAAAAAAAAGTTGATGCACTACTGATGCCCAGACCCTTGTCCTGATAAACTGGGTCAGCTCTAAAGGATGGGGCCCCAAGGTTCCAATAAACAGTTTGGTTAGAAAGCCTGGAGCAGATAAAAAGATACTGCACTAGCTCATCAGGAGACCTCAGCCCTAGGCCTAGTTTTGCTGTTCACTCTTAATTAACCTTGGCAGGCTGCTCTCTTTCTTCAGCCTGCCTACATTTCCCCATCTGTAAAATGGGAGATAATCTGAAGTCCTTTATGGCACAGCAGCTGATGGATAGATGGTTGGATGGAAGGAGGGGAAGGAGGGAAGGAGGAGGAGAGAAGGAAGGGAAGAAAAGGAAGGGAGGGGGAGGAGGGGAGAGGGAGGAGGGGAGAGGGAGAAGAAGAGAGGGAGGGGGAGAGGGAAGAGGGGGAGGGGGAGGGAGAGGAGGAGGAGGGGAGGGGAAGGAGGGGAGGGCAGGGGAAGGGAAGGATAGAAGGAGAAGAGGGGAAGGGAAGGAGGGATGGAGATAAGAAGAGGAAGGGAAGGGACTTAGAAAGGAGGAAGGGGGAAACTGATTACAGAAAACTAGAAAATTCTCAAGTATAAAGAAAATAAGGAGTCAATTATGAAAAACATTGCTAATGTTATCCACCCCTTATAACCTCTGTACTTACTTATACATTTTACAAAATTGATTCACATTATATGCACACTGTATCCTCATTCCACTTACTAGATTTTAAGTATCTCTATGATTAAATGTTCCTCCAACAATTTTTGATGTTGTAAAACACCTATCTGACTGATGTGCCAAAACCATCTCTCTACTGCCTGACACTCCTTCCAGTTGTTTCCAATGCTTCTGCCCTAAGAATCGTTACAATGAACATGCCTGACAACGTCTGAGGCTGTGCTAGCTGGATGCTTCTTCTAGCAGATTCCCCAGCCTTGGGTATCAGTATTCAGTTAAGATATGGAGACTTAAACAGCTGCCTACATTTGCAGCTACAAAGCTGTGTCTGTTTCCTGTGCTGTTGCAGGTAAGAAAATGGTAGCCAATTTACATCCTGTTCCTTGTCCACTTGCTCATGCGAAGGTGTCCAGGGGTTGGGCTTCTGAACTGACTTTCTATGGAAGCCAACTGAAGAAGTAAAAGACACATTGCTTTAACTATAAGGCTGGCTTTGTGAGTTGGAGGTTACTGATGTATGAACATTTTCTAGTTTTCAGGGAGGGAAGAGGGACGGAAGGTTGGCAAGGGGTTAACTTGCAGCATAAAGTTTCTATTCTATTTGGACACAAGGATTTCATGGTCAAACTAAATCACCACCTTGATACCTGGGGCTGCATTCAGTCAAAGAAGATAATTTTCCAGATTTGGGCGCGGGTAAGGGGGAGAAGATAACAACATTAGATAGTACGTGAGCAGTAACTCTTCCCTAATAGAACTTTAAAAACAAATTGCTAATCTGTCTTTAGGAATTAAGATGAAAATCTAGCACAGGTCCTCAATCTTTTAAACACAATTAGAAAATCCAGAAGACTGAAAACCGAAAGCTACATTTCCCAAGCAACCAAACAACTGCATTCATTTGGTGGCAAAGCCTGATCTGAATTGACATGAGGCTCTTTGCAGCTTTATCATCAAATTTAGCGTGCCTGTTCACATGTTTTGCTGAGGTGTTTGATGTGTCTGCTGTTCCAGCCCACTGGCAGTGCTGCCGTATACATGGTAAGTGCTCAGTACCTTTCCAGAGCCCCACTTCCTTTTATGGGATGGATTGTGTCCTTGAAAAAGCTATGTTCAATTCCTAACCCCACATACTTGTGAATGTGACCTTATTTGGAAATAGGTCCTTTGCAGATGTAATCAAGTTAAGATGAGATCATTAGAGTTGGCTCTAATCCAATAGGACTGCTGTCCTTACAAGAAGGGAAAATACAGACAGAAACATACAAGAAGTTGACCATGTGACTTCAGAGGCAGAGACTGAAGTGCTGCAGCTGCAAGCCAAGGAACGCCTGGTGCTACTGGAAACTGGGAGAATCAAAGAAGGATCTTCCTTTGCCAGAGGTTTCCGGGGAGAACAGCCCTTACCAACACCTTGATTTTGGACTTCTAGCCTCCAGAATTGTGAGAAAATTAATTTCTATTGTTTTATGCCACTCGGTCTGTGATACATTGTTACAACAGCCTTGGGAAACACACCCGACTCCCACCCCCAAGAAACAATTCTAAAACACATGTGGCCCCAGGGACAAGAGACTGTGAAACTATATTTTAATATTTAATATTTTAATATGCTACTTTATTCTGAATATTTCAAAGGAACTGCATGTTTTTCATTCTTGGCTTCTGGCAATGGTATTTACCTAAATTTGTGATGATTTTGTAATAGACTGCTTATTAAAAAAGAGAGAGAATGACATAGAACACATATTTAGCTTTTAAAATGATCAAGACAGAACATTAAAACCATCCAAGTACATCTTAAATGCTTTATATGAGAATGAATTTTCCCCATTCCTATAATGTTGAGGCAGCAGCAGATTTAGACACAGTACAGCTGTCAAAGTTCCAAATGCTGCAAAATTAACCATAGTTAGTAACTTAGATCTATGACATCTAACACTGAAAGAAAACCAAGTGAAAGAATGGTGAAGCATGTGTGAAGCGCAGACATTCATTTCCTTACACATTTACCTAGCAAACATATATAAACACACACACAGACACACACACACACACACACAAACACACCCCCCACGTAGATTGCATATGCCAGAAGACACAGAGAATATATTAAAACTATAATGAGACAGGACCTTACGCTCTAACAGGAATGTAACAAAGGCACAAATTGATCTTCTCCCAGTTCTAAAATGTTTTCTTTGGCACTAAACTTGCCTTCTGTTCTCCTATCCAACCAAGACTAGAGTTTCTCTAATTTTATCATTTTTATCAAACATACTAAAATTATCACTTTGAAATACTATGTTTACAGAAAGGTGGTACGTGGATTAGCCAAAGATACAAAGAGATCACTATACAAAGATATTCACAGAAATGCTCTCCATACCAATGCAAACAACCAATTCATAACAATAGGAGATCAGTGAAGGCAGAGTGCTCCCTCCTGCAAACTTTGCCTCCAAATGTCTACATCTGAATCCACAGATCCCATGAAAATGTTACTTACATGCAAAGGAGAATTAAGGGAACAGATAGAATTAAAGTTGCCCATCAACTGACTCTAAGGAAATTATCCTGGGTTCTCTGAGTGGAACCTATATAATGACAGAGGTCCTTTAAAATGGAAAATGGAGGCAGAGAAGAGATCAGAGTGATGCCTAAGGACAAGAACTTGACTTGTCATTGCTGGGTTTGAAGATGAGGAAGGGGCCATGAGCCAAGGGATGCAGTTAGCTTCTAGAAGGTGGAAAGGCAAGAAAATAGATTCTCCTCTGGTGCTTCCAGAAAAAAGCTGCAGCCTTGTCCCACTCTGATTTTAGCCCAGTGAGATCCATATTGGACTTCTAACCTACAAAATTATGAGATAAATCTGTGTTATTTCAGGCCATGAGTAATAATTTGTCACATCAGCCACAGGAAACCAACATAGGCACTAATAAATAATGGTTTATCCTGACAATGAAATAATATGCTGCCATAATTAAGAACAAATGAAAACTGTCATGATATGTGTCCAGTTGGGAGAAAGACCTGCTGGGAACCACAATATGACCCAAATTTTGCTTAAAACGTTCAGATCAACCCTCGGATACATTAGAAATGACTAGAAGCACACAAACCAGAATAGAGGTGGTTGTGAGGGACAGCACTGATGACCCAGTATCTATATAATGAAGCTGTTTCCAAAATTTCTTAAAAAAAAAAAAGTTATTTATCGTCACTAAAATAGTATTTAAGGTCTGGTAGAGATCTCGTCTAGGGTGGCTGTTACAGGGTACTCAGTGACTGAACCAGGAAAGGTTTAGGACAGATGAAATCTTTCTGAATTGAACACCACATAGAGGAAAAAGAATGTTAGAGCACAGAAGTTCAAAGGTTCTTGTCCAGGTGAGCTTCAAGGACAAAGACCTTTTTTATCTTTCTCTCTGTGAATGCTGAGTCCTGCATATAGTTGGCACTTCAAGCACTATTTCATCTTAAAGTTGCTGATCTGTTGGAAACTACATCACAAGTCCAAGTTGCACCTCCCAAGGAACCAAAAACTGTTTAATTCTCTAGTTACAAGATGGCAAAGTTTGAGCGAGTGGTCTGCCCCAAAGCTATTGTTCCAGCAAGACCTAATATTTTTAGTGTGTAATTCTGGAGAATGCAAAGTTTTTCAGGAACACATGTATAACATTAAGACAGAGACCTCTGTATACAATTTGATATTTAAGACCTACACAGCAAGTTAACTAGCTGAAACTGACCAGGACAAAAGCTCTGCCCAGCTCAAGCCTGCCACATGGCATTCTGAACGTGTTTCATGATATTATGCAAAGGAAATTGTTATTTGGACATTAACTTGAAACAATATACTCCTATCAAAATAATAAATTCTGCAATCCTGAAAAAATAGTTGTTAAAAAATCTTAAGGATACATTCACAATGCCAAGCATATGGCCACAAAAAAAGCCTACACACATACATGAGTGCATGTACACATGTCACATATTTTTGAGCATGAGTCTCACTCTGTCACCCAGGCTGGAGTGCAGTGGCGCAATCTCGGCTACTGCAACCTCTGCCTCCCGGGTTCAAGTGATTCTCCTGTCTCAGCTTCCAAGTAGCTGGGATTACAGGCACACACCACCACACCCCGCTAGTGTCTGTATTTTTAGTAGAGACAGGGTCCCTCCATGTTGGCCAGGCTGGTCTGAAACTCCTGACCTCAGGCGATCCGCCTGCCTGGGCCTCCCAAAGCACTGGGATTATACAAATGAGCCACTGCACCCAGCCTCACACTGATGCATGACATGCCCAGCTGCATCACTAAATAGATTATTTGACATCACTATTCTGTCACCATAAAAGCTTCTAACATTTTTGAAAAGGCTCCCTTACCTAGAAAGGATACCAGGCCCAGGTGTGTTTTTTTTCCTTAAATAGGCAAGTTCCACCAAACTTTTAAGATAAAGATAACTGCCATGTTATATAAGCTACACCTGTTAAGGGGGGGAAAAAAAAATGAAGAAAAGCTATCCAAAAGTAGCCCTGCCTCCAAACTATCCTACCAAAAAACCCAAAGGTGACTTTTATATAGCACATATACAGAAATTTTGAAAATATCAGCAGAATGAGCACAGCAATGTATTAAAATTCTAAAAAAATTATAAGCTGGTAGAGTTTATCTCAGAAATAAGCAGATAACTCAACATTAGACAATTGTATTTCATTACATTGAGATTTTTAAAAATACAGTCATGTGTTGCTTAATGACAGGTTATATTATGAGAAAAGCATTGTTAGGGTGATGTCATCATTGTGTGAACATCAAAGTATACTTACATAAACCTAGATGGTATAGCCTATTGCACACCTAGGCTATGTGGTATGGCCTATTACTCCTAGGTCTGTAGAGCATGTTATTATACTGAATACTGTAGGCAATTGTAACACAATGATTATTTATGTATCTAAACATAGAAAAGGTACAGTTAAAATATAATATTTTAATCTTAAGGGATCACTGTCTTATACACAGTCCATCGCTGACTGAAATGCAATTATGCAGTGCACGAATACATCACCATCCCAGTAGATGCAAAACATTTGACAAAATTCTGCTCATTCACAATAGGAAAACAAACATCCTTCATCTAAGCATCTACCAAGAGCTTTTGTCAGATAACATATTTAATAAAGCACCAAAACCATTCCTGTAAAGTTTGAAAGGAGAATAAGATGTCTGTTATCATCAATATGACTCAACGTGGTACAGAACATCCTGGCTAATGCAAGAAACAGAAAGGAAATAAATGGATGTGGTTCTTACGTGAGGGCTAGGTTCCAAGGTCAAGATGTAAGTGGGAAATGGCAGAAAGTCAGGTTCTCTTTGATTATGATACAGTTAGGGTAGGGTCAGGGAATCCGTTTCTATAGAAAACCTGCACTAGTAGAAACTCCACACCAGTACATGGAAACTGACGTGGCCATCTGAGGGAAGGAGACAGACTCAGGGCCTACAAATGTTTGTGGAGCATGAGAGACAGTGGAGGAGCCAGCACTGTTTAAATTATCCCTCTCTTCTGTTTAGTAGGCATAAACAACAGAATATGTTAAATGTGAGTATGCCCCATTTTATGGCAGGAGATTGACAGATGTTAGAAAGGAGGGGACATAAAACTGTCACTCCAGACACCCACCAACACAGTGCAAGAAAACCAACCAATAATTGTTTATCAGGGTAACCAGACGCCAAGCAACAACAAAAACACAAAACAAAAATCGCTTCTAAATACAATGAGAAAGTAAAATTTAAAACATCCACATTGGCAAGAACAAAGCACCTGAGAAAACGACTGAGCACCTGTGAATCCTGTAAAAGTATATTCAAAAACACTTGAAAGTGTTAAAATGAATAAAAAATGAATCTAAATAAACTGGAGATTTTTATGATATAAACCCTCCCCAACGTAAAATCCCCAAGGATTTAAAGGATATAACATAGGCAGAGAAAAATCATAACAGCTAAGACACTTTTGAAAAACTGTGTTAGAACTTGCCGTTTGGGATATCAAAACGTACTCTAGAGTCATAACAATCGAAATAGGCTTACTAACAGGAATAGAGATTTAAAAAGAGTGTACACGACTAAGTTTGGGTATCTATGAAAGTTAGATGCCAGTTCAAGGAATTTAGATGCCATTTCAAAGCATTTCAATGGAATAAATGGCCATATACTGTGTTTAGACAAAATTAGTACCTTAAAACATGCACAAGACGCCCTACACTTGACAGCACAATGTCTACATTTTCAGCTCCCCCCTTGTTTATTTCATCTACTTGAATTGGTCTGTTTTGCTTTCATTGATCCAAGCACCCTTCCTCATCTTCTTTCCTTTCCTTTTCTTGACTATTTTCAGGCTGGATACTGCAAGGGAAAATTCACCATTCATATTAGCCAGTTCCACAATCTATCCCATGAAACCATTTGAGAAGGCATTCACAGCTGCAGCTTACGGATAAGGCTATGTAGCAAAACCCAGGGTGCCAGAAATCAGCAGGTTAAATGCTCTGTTAGACAAGAAAATTAGAACAGTATGTTCTGGTCAAGTCACATCCCAATCCATGTGAAAACATTCAGGAGTCTAAGGTGATCCAGAATGCGACACACAAACCCCTAACCCTTCACAGCTAATCACAACATTGGGCTCGCCAAAGTATCAAGTCTTCTACTCAAACCCTGCTTTAAAAGAGTCATAATGAGAGATTTCAGTGCCTCCATGGGGTATCCCAATGAAGTTTTCTTGGATGAACAGCCCCCTTCCAGAAAATATTTTTTCACAGGCAAGAAATTATTTAACAATTGTGACTACCCATTTAGGTCAAGCCATAAGGGAAAGGAAAGGAAAAGATGCAGTTTGGGTGCTCGGAGGGAAGGGACATCTTGGCCACCTCAAATCCATTTGGGAAGTAGGCACAGTATAAATCAGCACTTATCATCTCATTGAGAGATCCAACAATTACTTCACAAGGGGCCATTAAGAAATCTGGGCCACTGTTAAAATCATCCTCACTCAACAGGTAAGGAGTGAAGGGTCAAGCGTGATTACCCAATTGCCAAAGGTCCACATGCCTTGACAAGGATTACTTAAAACCTCCAAAAGCAGTCCACACAAGGCAACCCAAGTCACTTAAGAAGCCTGAAAACAAGGATCTAAAGGGTAATGTTCTAAATATACTTCCTGTTCAGAACACTTATTTAGTATCTTAAGGAATAAGAAGTTACTAAAGTTCAATCCTATTTTAAGAACACCCATATTATAAACTATAGACGTATGAAAAACAAGAGTGTAGAAATTTTTTTTTCTTGTGAAACAAGAAACTAGGAGTTAATCAGACGCTCACAGCTAGACCTCATTATTACACACTGATCGGACACTTACAGCTAACTCACATCATTCTCCTGTAAGAAGGACACAGCAATCTCATTAAACATCTACATCAAACAAGACCATGACAAAGTGAGACAAAACAAGAGAACTGTGAAACCCGCAAAATACAAACATCCCCCATTCTTGGCTAAATTGAGTAACCACTACTTCTTTACCAATAACAGCTGTGGCCTGGCTCTAATCTGCCTTCCCTAAAGGTGTTGAGATACCCAATCACAGAATCACTCCCACTTTCTGAAAATACCCAACATAAAAATAACCTTTGCTTCCCTGTTTTCCATCAGCCCTTTCCAATATTACCCAAGCAAAGTCCAAAGCTCCTAGTAACTTCTAACACCCCTTTCCTCTCTTTAACATGTTTTCCCCTCACTGCAATGAACAATAAACCCAAGCTTGTTCAATGACAGGTACGTTCCTGGAAGTTTTTGTCTGAGGGCACAAATGATTCATCATTTTATCAATGATCAGGCTCCCTCATACACTTATATTTTGATAAAACCAAATTTAACTTCATTTGCAAATAAAGTTTTCAGGATTCTAGCTATTGCATAAAAGCATGCTACATCTGTAAGACAAAATGTCGCTGGTAGAGGCTCTGAGTGCAGCAAGATTTTTAATCGACTCTTTAAAAAATACTGAAGACATTTCCTTCTTAACATAGAGAGAATCCTCTATACCAAGAACTCAGAAAAACGGGTAGCTTTTTCTTCTAATATTCAAATCATGGCAAACCATGATGACACTGATAGAACCACATTTTCCAATTTTACAAGTTCTGAAAATACCAACTGTACACTAAGGGGATTTGACAGCCCTGTAGCAACAAATGGTTTTTCTGGACACTCTAGGTCCTATGACCCAATCTCAGACAGGAAGAGACCAACAATATAGATAAATCCCATAGACAGAATGCTGCGAGAAAGACGTCAAACACTTAAAGAGTACACACTAATTCCAGTTAAGTAGAATTCAAACTCCACATAGTGGCTACTCTTGGAGGGATAATGGCTGGAAGGGCGCACAGTGGGGTCCAGGTGTTAGTAATATTCTGTTTCCTGAGCGGGCCACAAGTTACACACGTGCCTTCAATCTGTGAAAATTAATCGAAATGTACACTTACCATGTGTGTGTAAGTTATACTCCAAAAAAAGTTTTTACAAGAAAAAGATAAAGTGGTAGCATGTCACAGAGCAGCTTCCTCTTAACTGAGACTCTGGAAGTGGCATATGTCCACCATTTAGGCCGGTTCCTTCACCTCTCTGAGCCACATCTTCCATCTGTAAATGAGGTTAACTCTTACACTCACAGGCTCCTTTTGAGAGTCATGCGAGTTACTGCTTGTATCTAGCCTGGTGCACAGAGCATGGTGGTTCAAACCACTGATGTCCTGCTGTCCAGTCTCTGCCCAGTGCCACCTCTGTGCAACTCAGGAAGGAACAATCAGCTCTGACATGATCAGGGATAACTATCTTTCTATAATCTGGCAGGGCATCATCTGCCCCGCCCCCTTCTGCACTCCCTTTATCTCCTCCTTCCCAGGCCTGAGCCCTTCGGTCCCACCCAGCAGGTCTCACGGGTCTCCTCAGCCGTGTGCCTTCTGACTAAATCCACAACATCTTCCACCATAATAGTCATCTTCAACCAATACCTTATCTATTGTTTTCACTGTGTTATCACAGATGTTACCAAGAAGCGTGTTCACTTCCTACCACACACCACTGTTCCTGGGCCCCCGATACTGAAAGTCACCCCAGGTCAAAGAACGAGAGGACCAGGACAATCTCTGAGAAGTGGGTGTGAGCCAGACTGTGATATGTCCTGTAAGCCTTAAGAATGGTTTTAAGATTAACATCCCGGCAGCACATTCATAAGAAAAAAAGAAACTACTGGGGCTTTACACGGGGGAAATTCCACCTTCTTTATCTTGGTGTCCCAGAAGGGGCATAATGAGGTAAGACAATTATCCCCCTTTCCTCTCTTAGGGATCAGCTAAGGCCTTACTAAAATCTCAGATTCATTTTGGGCCAATTTTTAGACCAATTCATTCTAAAATTCACTGGAGAAAATGTGTAAGATTTTAAAGGGAGAAAAGGCATTAATGGTCAGAGGAGAAAAGAAGTCCAGTAGTCAAATGAAGCCAAAAGTTAAAGTTACATAGATGCTAATCGACAGATAGTATGCGTTTTGAAAATTTCTTTAAACATCCTAGACACCAAGCAGTTTTTGTTGCCCCAAAACTGAGGAGCTCTACTTGGTATTAAGACCTAAGAAAACAATTTTCTTGTGGGAGTCCCCATGAAAGGAACAATGTGTGATAGGGTAGACATAACCTCAAAATTACTCTCACTCCACATCCCTGTCCCTGGGAGGTGCACACTGAATGCTTAGGAATGAAGTGATCTTATATCTGAAATCTGCTTTCAGCGGGTTGGACAAAAGGGAACAGAAACAGAGGGAAGAAGAGGGAGTAAGAAGGAAAGTGGGCGAGCAGAAGTGGTGACGTGGAAGTGATATAACCTTAAAAACTAGTGAAATTAGGTGAGGGGTATAAATAAGAGTGTTTACTGTACTGATCAACTTTTTAACTGAAAAAACTTTAATTCAGTAGGAAAAAGAAAAAAAAAGATATATTCATACCCCCAAAACACAATGAGTCCCAGGCACTCAGGAGGGTCCTATCAACTGGGTCCACTGCCCACTGTGGTCTCTTCAGTCTCTGGACCATCAGTGGACTCTGAGTCTTAGTCTTTGAGTTAAATACCATGTATCTTTGCAATAAGCAAACAACATTATCATTACGCAAAGGACTAAAGTATAGCAATGAGTGAAATGTGATACTGGAAGCTATGAGATGGGGAACAAGGGAAGGATATAAACTCTCCCTTTTATGACTTCCAAGTGAAATGGCATCAATACCTTGCAAAGATATTGCTGAGTCAAAAAGTAAGACGTATTCAGATGTCCCAGATGAGCCAACTATTACAAGTGATATTAGAAGCAATGCTATACCTTTCATGGGAGCCATCATCTCCCTCTCTCTGCATTTAGAAATCTAGACTTTCCTTTTTCTTTTTGCTCTTTCAAATTCTGTCAACTGAACCTATGTCAGCACAGGCTGATGACGGGAAAAAAGTAATAAATTTAAAAGTTTTACTGAAAGGTACTCAAAATTATAAATCCTATCCAACTGGACCATAATATTAAAACTTTATCTTCTTTTTGATTTGATATACACAAATTGGAGTCAACTCAATTGATTATTTAATGAGGAAACACAGTTTGCTCTAAAACTCCCTAAACTATATTTGAGAACAGAGGGCTAAGATCCCTATCACGTATGCTGATGGTGATCAGGGTAGAACCTGCTTTAAGAAACTCTGTACACAGTATAAACTGGATAAAGTTTAATGTATTGTTGTCAGAGTTCAAAATCCTCATGTTTGACAGAAAGCCTCAAACGTTGAAAAAATTTCCCAACATTTTCTAGCATTTTTACAAAAACCAGCACCTTCATACGTGACTTGAAAGAGTGATCCGTACAAACAGGAGACATGTCTTTAATGGGCTCCAAAAACAGTTTTAAACTTCTAATATTAACCAATCTGTAGATTGTTACTAAGAGGAGCATTTGGTATTAAACGCCATATTATCTTTGTTCTCTCACTTACTTCTAAGCTATTTAAGCAAAAGAGGAGTTTAGTGTTAAGTTGACTAAGTTTCCGGGAAAAAAATGAATGTAAGCAACATGGCAATTTATTCTAAGTAAAAGCAATCCCTTCAAAACAAACAAAAAAATAAGAAGTTCCCTCTACAGGACCAAAAAAAGAAAGGAAGAATGTCAAAAGAAAAAGGCATTTCAGGTCGAGAGAGCATGACAATAAGCAAAAGATGACCTACCACTGCCCAAGTGAATACAAACAAAATTTCAAAAGCACACACTTCAAGAACTGGTAATTCTACTCCTAGATTATCCTATAGATAATAAAAACCATTGCTAAGACTTGTTAAAAATTTGTAAAAGAATGTTTCCTGTGACTTGCTTTGTAGAAAGAAAGAGACTGAAAACAATCAACAGAGGAAGAGTTAGAGGGAGTGCTCCCATTTCCCAGAATACTTTGCAGCAAGCCCTTGAAAAGAAACGGGCAATTCTATACTTAGTGATGGTGATAAATAAACTCATGACATGTGTTAAGTGGAAGGAAAAAAAAAAAAGCACGATACAGAACCATGTACAATGTGCTTCCATTTCTGAGTATCTTTTAAGAGGACAATATAGCCACACATTTGTATTTGCATAATATATATCCAGAAAAACACTTAAGGCATAAGATGGCCGGGCGCGGTGGCTCATGCCTATAATCCCCGCCCTCAAGGTGGGCGGATCACTTGAGATTAGGAGTTTGAGACCAGCCCAGCCAACATGGTGAAATTCAATCTCTACTAAAAATACAAAAATTAATCAGGTGTGCTTGCGCACACCTGTAATCCCAGCTACTCGGGAGGCTGAGGCAGGAGAATTGCTTGAACCTGCAAGATGGAGGTTGCAGTGAGCCGAGATTGTGCCACTGCACTCAGCCTGGGAGATAGAGCAAGACTCCATCTTAATTAAAAAAGAAAAAAATGAAAGGGCAGAGAATAAATGTGAACCAGGGAGAGGAAGAGAGAAATCCAGTTTGGATACATTTGTTATATCTACAGTCCTTCCATCTTCATTCTTTCTTCAATCCCCCACCCATGTCGGGAGGTTTGCTTAACAAGCAGTAAATTATTTTGCCACATCTCGATTTTAAAACACAAAGGCTATTGGCAAAAACACATCCTAATGAAAAACTTTAAGAGAATGGATTAAAGTACCATTTTTGCAGGTCAAATTTATTTAACTAAAAGTTCTAGATTGGCATGGTCCCCAGAACTTAAAAACCTACTCCTAACTTAAAAGGCACATATACCAACATTATCCCTTGAATTAGATTCAAAGAATAATTCAAGTCTAATTCAAGACCGGTCTAATGCAGGTCCAGTTCAAGATTCAGGACCTGGCCCCACCTACTTCCAGCCTCAGAGCACATCCCAATTTTACTATGACCACAACTCGTCTTTCGGTTCCTCAAACCTGCCCTGCACTTCTGTCGCTTTCAGGATTTTTTGCATAGCCTCTTCCCTGGACCTAGAACATTCTTTTACCCATTCTTTTTATGGTTAACTTTAAAAAAAAAAAAAAAAAGGTATACAAGGGATTGCAGCCTACATGTATGTCACTTCAGGGAAGCTCCCTTGGCTGCCTTAAACTGGTCTGGTTCCTCCCATCATATCTTCAAGAAAAACACATCTATCTTTTCAAGGTATTATCACAATTTCAATTCTGTAACTGTGAAATCAGTTTTCCGATGTCTATTTCCCCCACCACTAGAGTATCAGCTGCCAGAGGCAGAAACTGTCTCACAACCTTATATACAGAATAATCTCAGAAATATTTGTAGAATGAACAAAGAAGGTTTATAATATGTTTGTTATCTGTAATATTTGTGAGATGAACAAAGAAGATTGGCCAATATGAAATAAGATTAAATTTAAGGTCCGTAGCTTTAAATCTATCTTTAAGCAGGGGAAACGGAAAATACTGCAGAGTAAAATAAAACCACCAGATAAACAGAGCCTGAAACTGACCAGGATAGAAAAATAATGCCAATTACACTTGAATCCATTTAAGCAGCAGCTTCTGGAGGAAGAAAAATGCTACAATAATAGTATCCAAAATAAACAATTCAGTAATTGATCAACTAGTCACAGGAAATCATCCTAATTCAAGATCTTATATGAACTATATAAAGTGTTATACAGAGAAGGATGAAGAAAAAAGACACCAGGAGATGTATCTAATGTGCAGCTGTGAGTTCAAGTGGTTTAATGTGATTTAAAATATCTGGCATCACTACTTCTATGCACTCTTCTGAATCTGTCTTAAATGCACTATCATTTAAACAAAAATGCAATAGACTACAAAAGTAGTCTGTCCTACTTTTTTCCAAAGAAGTAAATATACAGTAAGGTTTTACCATAAAATGTTCGCAATATTTCTCGTAGATTATGAATGACATCAAGAAACCATAAAAAGAAAACTTTGTGGTGGCCAAAAAACACCAAAAGCCAAGTCAAAAGATAATTGAAAGGTGGGAAATTTTTTTGCAAATCAAAATTGAAAAAAAGAGCAAGTCGCTGTAATATATATAGAGCTAAGAAAAATGTGTAAGAGAAAGACCAAGGTCCCTAAAGACAAACAAGAAAGGACATCAACTAGACAGGTACAGAAGAAGAATACAAATGGCTCTTACAAACATAAGAAATGATGTTTATCCACCCCCTTGAGAGAAACGCAAAGATGGTACTAATATGTCACTGTCCATTTACCAGACTACCAAAATCCAGTGTGATGAAACCCACTGACAGTGCAGTATGGGGCCACATATCTCTCATATCCTACTAATGGAAGTGTAAACTGTACAAGCAACATCTATTCAAATTATGCATACATAGGGCATTTGACACAACAATGCCACTTCTGTGAATTTACCAAGAAAGCCAGCATCAAAAAGTGAGGGAATTCCTCTAGAATCAGCTTGCTTAGCTAGGTGTCAATTCTGGCTCTCCTATTCTCTGGGGTATGACTTTGGGCAAGTCACCTAACCCTCTTCGGGCCTCAGTTTCCTGTCTGTAAAACAAGGATAATAAACTACTGGCAGCCGGGAGCAGTGGCTCACGCCTGTAATCCCAGCACTTTGGGAGGCCGAGGTGGGCAGATCAGGAGGTCAAGAGATCAAGACCATCCTGGTCAACATGGTGAAATCCCATCTCTACTAAAAATACAAAAATTAGCTGGGTGTGGTGGCGTGCGCCTGTAGCCCCAGCTACTTGGGAGGCTGAGGCAGGAGAATTGCTTGAACCCAGGAGGCAGAGGTTGTGGTGAGCCGAGATCGTGCCATCGCACTCCAGCCTGGGCGACAAGGGCAAAATTCCATCTCAAAAATATACACATACATATATGTGTATATATACATATATATATACATAAACACACACATACATATGTTTGTGTGTATGTATATATATATGTATATATACATATGCGTGTGTGTATATATATATGTTACTGCCTACTTCTTAGGACTGATGGGAGGATTGAGTCAATATAAGGAAATGGTTGAAGAGAGTGGCTAGGAATTATCCTCTCTGATACACATACCCACATAAAAATGATCTGTTTTCAAGGTGACTGTGATATTGTAAGACCAAAGACTGAAAATAAATTAAATGCACAATGGTAAGAGATATCCACACAATGGCTTACCATGCAACTGTTAAAAAATAGAAAAAAATCTCCAAAGTATAATTAAATAGCGGTGGGGGGGCAGTAAAAGAATTTAATATTGTATACACCAACCTTTTGTGTTAAAAAGAAGGGGAAGAAATACCAAGTGATGTCTTTCCTATTCAAAAAAATTCAATTCAAAGTATTTTTTAAGTGGGGCATTATTTCAAACCTCAGGGGAAATTATTATATGTACTCACAAATGTATTGACTAGCGGATCCCAAATTTTGTTGCTCGGTCAAAAGCCACTTTGGAATTCTTAGAAATTTTGGAATTGAATGCCTTTTGCTTTTACGAGCTGAACTATCAGACCCCCTTTTTTAATTTTTTTCTTGAGAGGGGTTTTCTGTCAAAAACCAGAAAGCCTGCTAGACAAATTCTAAAAGAGCTGTAACACTTATCAGACCCCTTTTTCAACCTCCTCCTCCTCTGCCAAGGAGCTAACAGAGGAGAAAGAACCCTAGCCTGGGTGTGAGGCCACTTCCCTGGAAATCCCACCTGTCCCATTTACCAGCACTGTTCCCTGGCCAATAATTTAACAGCATGTCACCTGAGCCCCACATCCTTTGTTTTTAAAGGAAGCACACACTACCTACTCCCACAGATTTACCATGAGACCCAACTGAAATAATTTACCTAAGACCACTCCATAGATGTGGCCCAAGCTACAGATTTCAGAGCTGGAAATTCTGGGCAAACACTGCTTGTTATTCTACCTGTCCAGAAGACACATGTCTGCACGTACTGCCCACAGCTTCCTGTCTGGTGCTCTCCAGCCCTCGTGGCTTCACACATAGCACTGAGTCAGACTTTCTGGAAGCCATAGATGCCAGTCCATCTTCCGAGGTCATGACTCCCTCAGATGCTCAGACATTTCTCAGCTAGAAGCTTCCAGGGAAGGCTGCACAGGATGCCTCACTTCAGGTCTGCTTCACACAGGTGAAGTGGTGACCTAAAATTCCTGCTGCTTCGTCACAGGGGCTGGAAAGCCAGTCTACATACCTACTGAGGGCAGAACCAGCAAAACTGGGATGCTCAGAAGCTGGGGACGAGGAGACAGAGCAGCAGGTAAAAGGTCTCCAAGCCTGCTGTCAACAGCTTTAGGGAAGAACTTTAGAGCTAGGGCCAGCAGCCTAATGGCACAGGGCTTAATAGCAGAGGGGAGGCAAGGGTAATGCCTTTGATCCCAGAAAAGCCTGTGATGTTTACCTTTCAAACGTTAATTTACCAGGAGAAATATAACTAATTTTGTCAGGCATGATAATGGTATGGTGGTTATAAAATCCTTATCAGAGATGCAAACTGAACCATTTATGGTGAAAGTATTTCGGACTATGTGTCAATAATTAGTGAAGCTGGTAGTTTATGGATTCACTCTACTTTTGTATATGCTTGCAAATTTCCATAACAGAAAAAGTTTAAACAAAATCCACTATCATCATAAAAATAAATTTCACAGCAGGGAAATGTGAGAAAAGTATTCTCACAATCTGACTGTTTGCCAGACATGCAGGGCTAAGAGATAAGGCCTCTAAGTCACTAACATAGGCAGCCAGTTCTCCTCCCGGGGCATTAGAATCCTCATCAGAGCTGGGTCTTTTGATATCGAGGGACCCACGCACCCTTCACCCATCAAAACTAACTGGTACTGCCCATTAATTCCTTTCTTAGGGCTACTGAGACATCCTAAGATGCTCCCCACTGGCTATGTGGGGCATGCTCTGTGTCAGAAGCAGCTGGCCTGGAAGATATTCAGGTGCAGAGCTTCCCATCTGGCATTCCCTGCAGGAAAATGTGCATTAGCCATAAATGACAAATGACAACAGGGACACGTGAGAAAGCATTCGATGGGAGGGGCTTCTGCGGCAGGAGGAGGATGGACAGGAAAGACCTCAAGTATCAAATTAGCCATTCTGGGCTGCATGGGACGCTACAAGTTGAGCCCGCTGTTTCAAGCTGCCATGTCTTCGTCCATGCTGATCCTTCTCCCTGGAATGCCCTTTACTCACATTTTCCTGAGGGAATAAAAACCTTTGGGTCTTCCAATCTTCTGCTGTCTACGAAGTACTCAACAGCTGCCCAAGCCAAACACAGTCATTCCATATTCATTCATTTCTTCCTGGGCCAGCCCTGGGTCTATCTGGCCCCAGATGCCTCACTGCCCTTTTCTCCTGCTCTGTAAGGTACAGGTGACCTCTGCAGGCTGCACCTCCCAGTTCCCAAAATCAGCCAGCGGGATTCGGCCAATAAGATGCACTAGCAAGAGATGGGAGGATGGAAGGGAGAACTCAGGGTATTTCTCCCCTTTCTCCATCTTAGGCAGCACCCATGTCTCAAGGTCCACAACGGTTCCAACTTCTTCTTGGTGACCGCAGCCCCTGGGGTCTGATAACACTACCTCTTCCCTTTATTCTCCAGAGGATGTGTGAGAGCAGTGTTCTGCTCCTGCTTATTCCTGGGTTGTCTCAACACCCACCCCACTTGAGCTTCTCAGCAACTCTATCACTGGGATGACCAATCCCTGAATTACATCTTCCCTTTCAGCTCCACGTGGTTTGTTTCCCTGTGTGAATACTGAAAGATAAACTAGCCATTTTCCTTCACTCGCCATAAGGACACTGCCTTCCCATGACTCTCCAAAAGGCTCTGAGTTCTTTCATGGCAGGCACAAGGTCTTCTTGGGCTTCAGATGCCAGGAGCCCAAGGCAGGGTATTCAGTTATTGTTTATATCTTGCCTTGCTCCTAAAAGGACATCTCAAGCACACAGTTAGCACTTAGGATATACATGAAAAATGTTGGGTTAAATGAATGCATGAGTGCCTCAATCTACAGAAGTTAAGGAGGAAGCCACAAGAAAAGAAGACTCCTGGAAACATCTTTCAGGGCTAGAAGGATTCTTTTAAGGGAAAATTGATGATAAGGATTTGACACCCAAGAATTAGAACAACTGCCCAGATTATAGGGCAAAGACTTGCATTACGAATTTTCAAAAAACAAACAGCAGCAGCAACAACAAAACAGTGCTATATTGCAGACTCCTACAAGGAATTTCATGGACTATTACTGCTGCAAGTGGTCTTAGAAATACAATGTAGTGTGGTCAAGAACAGAGACTCCCAAGCCCGGCTTTCAAATCCTGTCCCCACCACCTACCAGATGAATGATCCTGGCAAGTTAACTTCTCTGAACTCCCGTTCTCTCCCTGGCCCCATGGTTTTGTTTCAAGGGCTATATCAAGGTAGAGCACATCGGTCATTAGTCATGATCCACACCATACTCCAAGGGTCTCAAATTCAACTGCCATCAGAGTGGGAAATAAATTAGCATGTGAAGCTGCAGAGGTAAAAACCAATAGAGAGGTTGGGTGCGGTGGCTCACACCTATAATTCCAGCACTTTGGGAGATTGAAGAGGGTGGATCACTTGATGTTAGGAGTTCGAAACCAGCCTAACCAACATGGCGAAACCCCATCTCTACTAAAAACACAAAAAATTAGCTGGGCGTGACGGCGGGCATCTGTAATCCCAGCTACTTAGAAGGCTGAGGCAGGAGAATCTCTTGAACTCGGGAGGCAGAGGTTGCAGGAGCAGAGATCGTGCCACTGCACTCCAGCCTGGGCAACAGAGCCAGACTCTGTCTCAAAAAAAGAGAGCAGAGCAAAGCAAAGCAACGCAACGCAACAGATGGAGGCGATGCCTACAACAGAGCACAGAGTGTGCCCTTGCTCAGGTCTTCAGAAGTCTTTCACAACTCTGGAGCCAAACCCTTCACCTATGGGCCAAATGCAAGCTGCCCTTCTGCAAACCCTGAATTCTAAACACACCTTTCTCAGGAAGCTGAGACTTGTCCATGACTGATGCCTCATCCCGTAGCGAAGGCGAGGCAGAGGACCAGTTCTCCGGTACCACTGCAGGCTGGCGAGGAAAGGAGACATAAAACAAGGGAATTGGTAATATGTGGCCAAGTAAAGGCAGACACCTGAGCCATGCAGTCAACAATGGCTTCCAGAGAGAAGGAGACTAGAAAGCTGGTGTGGAAGAACAGGAAATGTGAAAGCAAACTGCGAGCCGCCGAGGAAGAAGTGGAAGCGCCATCGTAAGAAGACTCCAAAGAGCTTTGCAAAGGAGAAAACGTTGTGTCAGCTTCTGGAGGAGGAAAAGAGAAAAGGGAAGAAATAGGCAAGAAGCAAATCCATAATCACTGGATTGAGAATGAAAAGGAAGATCTGTGCTGAATGCATCCTGAGGGCTTTCCTAAGTCATATCATTTATCCCCATATTATTTATTCCTAAGTCATATCATTTATCCAAAACTGGAGAGCTAAGATACTATGATGCCTTTTCAGAGAAGAAGGCAAGGTGGCTTAGAGGTCAGCTAAAGTGCCCCAGGTTCACACAGCAAGGAAGAAGCAAACAGATTTTTAAACACAGGTCCTCCAGGTTTTAGGACTACCAGATAAAATACAGGAGGCCTGGTTAAACTTGAATTTCAGATAAACAACAAATGCTTTTCCAGTATATACAGGTGCCATGCAACATGTGGGACATATGTATACTAAAAGAGAATTTACTGTTTATCTCTAATTGAAATAGAGTTGTGCATCCTGAATTTTTATTTGCTAACTGGTAACCCTGCTTGGTTTCCAAGTCGCTTTCCGTTATTCCAAGTTCTGCCAAAGCAATCTAGGGTGGGAAAATCAGAAAGCAGTTAATGAATAAAATTGAAAGGAGGGGCCGGGTGCAGTGGCTCACACCTGTAATCCCAGCACTTTGGGAGGCCGAGGCAGGCGGATCACGAGGTCAGGAGATCGAGACCAGCCTGGCCAACATGGCAAAATCCCGTCTCTACTTAAAAATACAAAAAATTAGCTGAGTGTGGTGGTACGCACCTGTAGTCCCAGCTACTGGGGAAGCCGAGGCAGGAGAATCGCTTCAACCCAGGAGGCAGAGGTTGCAGTAAGCCAAGATTGTACCACTACACTCCAGCCTGGGAGAGCGAGACTCTGTCCCAAAAAAAAAAAAAAAAAAAAGAAGGGAAAATTCACACAGCCTAATAGAGAATGCTAATCTGCAACACATAAAACAAAGAAGCATAAAAACAGAAGCAGTAGAACCTACAGAAGAGAACTGGGGCAATACACTGTACTTATAGAAAGCAGTAAAGCCTACAGGTTTTCATTTGTAGCCTAACAAGCGAATCCTAGTCCCTTTACACATCACCGCCAGGCAGCAATCACCCAGAGCTGCAAGGCTCTGGGCCAAGTAAGAACCAACCATGGAAGGAATGACTGTCATTAGCACTAATCTTCCTCACCTGAAAAAGAGTTCAATGAGAAGGTGTTCAGACAAGGAGCAGAGAGGGAGGCAGCGAAACCAAAAGGCTCCCATAGTTTTGGCTACAGCCTCCACAACTCTGGTGGATAGACAACAGCAAAAGTGGGAAGGGCATTCTTGAGCTCACTTTAACTTGTTTATTTACAATGCAGGCAGAGTCCCTCAATCAGATAAAATATCGTCCTTGCCCTTTCTTACCATCCCAAAAGTCAATACAACCAAAATATTAATAGTAGTTTAGAGAAAAGCTTCTCAACCTTCAGAAAGTCCCCAGGCTAGAGAGCAACCCAGAGGCAACAAAGAAAAGAGGTCACTTGACGAGTCCCTTGCAAACACAGAAAACTACTGCCTCCCACAGACCACCCCGGCCCATAACCAGAGATTGTCCTTCCATCATTTGGGTACTGCAATCCTGCAAAGTCAGTCCATTTCAAAGATTCATGTTTTAGTTTCTGTTCTTTAAACCAGCAGCTAAGGAGAAGTGGCACTAGGGCGTTGGCCATCAAAGTCCACCTTCTGGAACCTGTACTCCCACGAAAGAGGGTCAAAAGTCTCTATCAGAGAAGCCAGCTTTGACAGTCTTCCATCTGCTGACAGTTCTAAAGTCAGAAAACATGTACTTTTGCAAAAACCACAGGGGAAAGAGCTCTGTAACTGACATACAGGGAAAAACAAGAGATCTTTTAGGAAGTGTGTTTGCCTCTTGCAGTCCTGTTACTTTTACACAGCCACACAGACTGGTAGGAGGCTCACTAAACCCTCAGAAACCCACTCAGTTCCCAGGCATCCCCGCGCACCAGAGAAACACGGGCCCTGAGAAGCCAGATTATGACGCTCCCCAGCCTGCAGTGCCCAGGGAACTTTTGGTGCCGCCTCAACCACCCTCACTCAGCTTTCAAGGGGTTATTTTTCTATCATCATCTTATAGGATTATCTAGAGCAGGACTGATTTTGAAATGTATTTTGGAGGACAATAGAAGGGGGTAAGGTGGGGAAATGCTAATGATATTTAATATCCTTTTTCTACAGGAATAACTCACACGTCACCCCAACATTTTCCTATGTGTATCATCTCATTTGATCTTCATAACTGTGGGATGGGAGCAAGATTTCTGTTAACTCGGCAGACTCTTATCAGGTAAGTAAACCAAGGCTCAAAGGCCCTAAATGCAATATATCTTAGCTAGTAGGGTAGCCAGACCTCAATTAAGGAGCACTTAAGTATCCTGTAGGGCCTGTATGTCCTCTGCTGTGCCACACTCCTTTCACATCATCCCACTGCCCAGCACCAACACTGAGGGAAGGGGGTGGGGCCGCCCAGGAAGCTGGCTCTAAAACTGCAAATAATTTCACAGATACTTATGCAAACCATTGCACAGCAATAAAAAAAAGAACTGCCAATATCGGCAACTGAATGGATACTGTTTAATATTAGTAAAGGAACTAGGATAACCAAAGAATCCAGACACACAAAATACATTCTGTATAATTCCATTTATATGAAGTTCAAACAAACAAATCTATTAAATATATTGAGGTAAGTCAGAACACGGTTACTTTTTTGGGGAGTACTGACTGGAACAGAGCACATGAGAGTGTCAGGGGTGTTGACAGTTGCATGTATTCTAAGCAGGGTGGTGGTTACACCAGTGATTTCATTTTTAAATTCACTGAGCAGCCAGGTGTAGTGGCTTATGCCTATAATCTCAGCACTTTGGGAAGCTGAGCTGGGAGGATTGCTTGAGCCCGGGAGCTAGAGACTACCAGCCTAGGTAACAGTGAAACCGTGTCTCTTAAAAAAAAAAAAAAAAAAGAAAAGAAAAAAGAAAAAAAAATCCAAGAAAAAAATAGCCGGGCATGGTGGTACACACCTGTGGTCTCAACTATTCAGAAGGCTGAGGTAGAAAGATCACTTTGAGCCCAGAAGGTGAAGTTTGCGGTGAGCCAAGATTGCCCGACTGCACTCCAGCCTGGGGTGAAAAAGTAAGACTTTGTCTCAAACAAACGAATAAATACAATCAGCACTATTTGATAAATTTGTGCATTCAAAGTTTGTACACTTTACAATAAATATATTGTTCTCCACCGAAGAGTTTACAAAGAAGAAAAGTGAGCACTTCCCAAAATCAGTTCCTCAGATTTTATTGAACAGCTGTGTTAAAGTTATGGAAAACACAAATGACCTTTCGAATAGCAGGGTTTTTATGTGGTAGTCACCATGCAAGGCACCATCTGACTGCTGTGTTCAATCCCTATTCTGCTGCTTACTGCGATCTTTAAGGGGCTGCTGGGACTCCCTGTGCATCATGTCTTTCATTGGTGACACGGAGATCACAAAGGGTTGTCCCGAGGAGTCAAAGAGTCCCTAAAGGTAAAGTGTTGAAAACTGTATCCAGACACATTGCAAGACTGCCATATGTGGCAACAGTTACAATGGAATAAGACAAATCATCCTACAGCTGATAAATGACAAAATACCTGCCTTCAAATAGTTCATTAAAAAGACACAAATACAACAACAGATACGATGAGATCTGCCATCACTGGGGAGGCAATGTCCTACGTCCCAAGTCTGTGGCTCGCATCACCAAGCTCAAAAAGGCAAAGGCTAAAGAACTTGCCACTAAACTGGGTTAAATGTACACTGTTGAGTTTTTCTGTACCTAAAAATAGCTACAACAATACAAATTTTCCTTCAAAAAAAAAATTAGACCAATCAAATAAGTTACTAGGTTATTTACCTACCTAAGGATCTCAATGCATGTGCAAACATTTTCAGAATTTCATTATCAAACCTGCTCTGCTACCTAAATGTATTAACCATGCCCACCTAGCCTCCAGTTTAAGCTCTGCTTCACTGGAATTTTCTGATCCCCACTGAGATTATGAAAAACATTTCTATGGCATCCCCTCCTACAAGCATTCCCAGTGGGACAGAAAAGCCAATAAATCTCTTAAAATAGTCTAACATTTCCCTTACGTTGAAGAGAGAACCTACTAGACTGTAATTACCCAAGGGAGATGATAAATTCCAGGTGATATGAAGAAGATTCACTAAGCACATACAACAAATAGCAGTTAATTTACTTACCTTAAAAATAGATAAGAAATAAACTTTACTAGTAAGTATTTCTTTTGTTGATATACAGGAGCAATACACCTTGTGAACACACATGTCCTGAGGGAAAAGTGGCAGTGGCACAACATGGGAGAGTTGACAACGAAGTCTTCAACTGTCCCATGACTTTCGGCACATTGCATTTAGTATGCTTCTATATGGGAATTTTACAGATTACATATTTCTTGTTTGCTTAAGTTTGTGGATTGTATTCTAAACTAGAAAAATGGTTCTCAAAGTATGCTCCCAGGACCAACAGCATCAGCAACATCTGAAAATTTACCTTTTTGAGACAGGGTCTCACTCTGTCACCCAGAATGGAGTACCTTCGTGAGATCCTAACTCACTGCAGCCTCACCCTCCCAGGTTGAAGTGGTCCACCCACCTCAGCCTCCCAAAGTGCTGGCACTACAGCGAAACGCATAATGCACCCAGCCAACACTTGGGAATTTGTTAGAAATGCAAATTCTCAGGCACCACTCCAGACATTCTGAATTAGAAACTCTCCTAGAGGGAAACACCACTTTGTGTCTTTTTTTTTTTTTTTTTTTTTGAGACAGAGTCTCACACTGTACCCAGGCTGGAGTGCAGTGGGGCAATTTCAGCTCACTGCAACCTCCACCTACCACGTTCAAGCGATTCCCCTGCCTCAGCCTCCTGAGTAGCTGGGATTACAGGTGCGAGCCACCACTCCTGGCTAATTTTTTGTATTTAATAGAGATGGGGCTTCACTATTTTGGCCAGGATGGTCTCAGTGTCCTGGCTTCGTGATCTACCCGCCTCAGCCTCCCAAAGTGTTGGGATTACAGGAGTGATCCACCATGCCCGGCCTGTACTGTATCTTAACAAACCCTCCAGGAGACTCTGATGCAGCACCCCTGCAGACTGAGAAACACTGACCTAGAGTTCATTCTTCTAAGTCTTAAGTAGGTATTTGTAATAGATATGCTCAGCAACTAACAGAATCTCCATTTGGTTTCCTGAACCATGTAGTATGAGGTATTCTAGGAACCAACCACTGAAAGCCATTCTGGAAATTTCAGAAGTCATTGAAGACTTGAAAGATGTCAGGATGGTGATAATGAAAACAATGTAATGTACTCACAAAATAAAACATGGTCATAAAAGCAGACCAATTTAAAATAATCTATTATTAAAAAGTTGCTTTGAGAAGATTCTAGCAAAGAGATCAGCATTTGAGATAAAATAATCAATGCTAACAACTAAAAAATTAATAAAGAAAATGCAAATCTTCTATGCAGAAAAAAGTTAACAGCAGACCTGAGACGGCTTTCCTTAGAAAGGGCTGCTTGCAAAGTTGGCCCTTGGCTGAGAACTCACAGGAACCCGGAATTAGGGAGATTTCCTAGCACCAAGTGCTAAGAGTGGCTGGATGTGTCTGAACTGTATTTACAAACAATATGGCTTATGCTTTCATTATCAGAGTCTGGAATTTGGTATGTGCCGGGCATGCAGTACCTATGTGACCAGCTCCCAAGAAAAATTCTGAACGCTGAGTTTTAAGGAGCTTCCCGGTTGCAACACTGCATATATGTTGTCACAATTCTTGGTTAGGGGAATTATGTGTGCCTTGTGTAACTCTACTGGGAGAAATTTGCACCTGGTTTCCTCCAGACTTCACCCCATATATCTCTTTTCCTTTTGCTGTTTATGCTTTGTATCCTTTTGTAATAAACCACAGCTGTAAACATGACCAATACACTGACTCCTCGCTCACTGCCTGACAGCAGGGGTGTCGGGTGAGTCTGCCGTCAGCTGCGGAGCCCACTTGGTTATGCAAGGGAGACCCTGCAACACAGGGAGTCGCCAGGCTTCCAGTCCAGCTGACGGGAAGGACTGGTGCAGCAGAGGGGATAAAGGTGTAAGCAAAGAAAACCTGGTTTCAGGGGGTAATGGACAGAGAGGCCTTGTGTTGATCCAAGCATATTTTTGGGAAGAAATTCTTAATATTGTGTGAGCGCCAATCCATAATTCAAAAATTAAATCATATATCTAAAAATGAAAAAAAAAACACTCCTGAGTAACTTCTGATTATTTTATATATTACAAGATAACAGAAAAAAGGCGGTTTCAAATGTGAATCCCAAGTGAAAAGTCACCAACTCTACAGTTTACAAGCTTGCCATCAAGGTGGCTTCTCACCATAGCAACTCTATACACATGCTTAAAAGTGAGCAGGAGGGCTGGGTGTAATGGCTCAGCCTATAATCCCAGCACTTTTGGGAGGCCGAGGCAGGTGGATCACTTGAGTCCAGTTCAAGATCAGCTTGGGCAACCCAGGGAGACTCAGCTTCTGCTAAAAATAAAAATAAAGGCTGGGTGTATGTCTCATACCTATACCCCCAGCACTTTGGGAGGCTGAAGCAGGTGGCTTACTTGAGGTCAGGAGTTCAAGACCAGCCTGGCCAACACGGTGAAACCTTGTCTTCTTAAGAATACAAAAATTAATTGGGCATGGTGGTAAACGCCTGTAGTCCCAGCTACATGGAAGACTGAGGCATGAGAATCTCTTGAATCCACGAGGCAGAGGTTACGGTGAGCTGAGATTATGCAACTGCATTCCAGCCTGGGCAACAGAGTGAGACTCCGTCTCAAAATACAGCTGAACACGGTGGTCCACACCTGTGGAAGATCATTTAAGCCCAGGAGGTTAAGGCTACAGTGAGTTGTTATCATACCTCTGTACTTCAGCCTGAGTGACAGACCAATATCCTGCTAAGAAAGAAAAAGAAAGAAAGGAAGAAAGGAAAGAAAGGAAAGAAAGGAAGGAAAGGAAGGAAAGGAAGGAAAGGAAAGAAAGGAAAGAAAGGAAAGAAAGGAAGAAGGAAGAAAGAAAGAAAGAAAAAGAAAGAAAACACCACCAAAATGAGCAGGAGTTACTTATTTAACAATGCTAAGAGATACTCTCATGCAATTCTAGGGAGGTTGGTGAACATATTTTTAAAAACCTACTTTTTATACCATTCAAAAGACCAAGAAGAAATGCTGAAAAAATCAGAAATACAAAAATTAAAAGAAATTATCACATTACTTATATTAGATATCAAAATATTATCAATAAGGAAATACCTCTCAGATACAAAATGATCTCTAAAACTTTCCTATTTTGGGTAAAATACTAGCCTAGGAATATACACCATGATTCAGAAGGGGAATCTGCTATAAAATAAATAAAAACAGTAAAATGTGAGAATACGGTGATATATTTAAGGAATTAAAATAATCAAAAACACAATCACTACTAAAGCATGTAATGGTATCTAACAATGTCTTCAGTGAGTCCTGGTTAACCTCTTATTACCTGGTCATCCCTTAGCCCTGTGATACTGTATGAAAACTGTTTACAGTTTTACTTAATATATCCTCATGATTCAAAGTTTAGTTGTTTTTTGTTTGTATGTTTGTTTGTTTGTTTGTTTGTTTGAGACGGAGTCTCACTCTGTTGCCAGGCTCGAGTGAAGTGGCACAATCTCGGCTACTTGCAACCTCTGACTCCCTGGTTTAAGAGATTCTCCTGCCTCAGGCTTCCAAGTAGCTGGGATTACAGGCATGCACCACCACACCCAGCTAATATATTTTGTATTTTTGATAGAGACGAGATTTCATTATGTTGGCCAGGATGGCCTCGATCTCCTGACCTCGTGATCCGCCTGCCTCAGCCTCCCAAAGTGCTGAGATTACAGGTGAGAGCCAGCACACCCAGCTAAGATTCAGTTTTTATATGGTCTAGGAAACCCAAGATCAAGTTGAGAAATGCATTGATTTTATCCTTCAGCACTGTCTCTAACCCATAAAAAGTAACACTTTCTGCTCAAGACTACTTCACTGGGTATAATCAACTTAAAGCAAACTTCTTTTTGGTAGGCTTTTGGATAACAGTCAAGGCACATTTAGTCAATGCAAAAATTAGTTGTACGAGTGTGTCAAAACTTTGGAAGCACAAGTGGGTAAATCAAGGTGCTAGGGACAATGAGTGAAAACTATTATAAATATGGAAAAATTTAACCCGGAAACGATAAAATTGTTTCTGTGGATTTCTGAAGACTCTACAAGAATTTTCAGAGATGATATATCTACACAATAAAGCCTATCCTCTGAACAGACCCAAAAAAGTTTAAGAACCCCTACTATACCCTGATTTTTCATAAAAGTTATCTAATTAAAGTGAGACAAAGGGAAAACAGGAATACTTAAAGGCAACTTAAATCAGATTTAACCAGACATGGAAATATTTACTACATTCGATATTATTTAATTTTATAACAAATAAGAAGTTTTACACATATTTTAAAACACGTTCATTTTTTATCACAAAAACAATTATGTAGATAAATAAAGTATTATTACCCACTAATATAAAAGAGCAAAGAGAGGTGGAGCTTTAAGTGATTTTAAGGACATAATTCACTGGAGGCAGGAAAAGAGTTGAAATCTACATGTCATACCATAACTGCCTTATCAGGCAGTAACAACCTAACACCCTCTAAAAAAACCTATCTTTAACCAACATAAATTAAACTTATCTACCAATTCAGAAGCTAATGTTTAAAATGTTGAAAAAAAGTTACTACAAATTCTGTTTTGAGAAATACATTGGTAAAGGTTTGAAAGTACATACTAAAATATTAATAGTAGTTACCTCTGTAACATCTGAATTATGAGTGATCTTTTTCCTACCTGATTTTCTGGATTTTCCATACTTTCTACCATGACTTTTTTATAACCAGAGAATGTTAAAATCAAATAAAATGCTTTATGTTCATTATTAAATTATAAAATTATTAATATTAAGTACCATTATTTAACATTTACTTAAGACAATTTTAAGATTTCTTGCCAAGACTTTTAAGAAAATGTCAACTTAGACCCTAAACTAAAAAATTAAATACATCCTTTATTTATTTATTTATTGAGACCGTCTCACTCTGTTGCTCAGGCTGGAGTGCAATGGTGCAATCTCGGCTCACTGCAACCTCCACCTCCCAGTTCAAATGATTCTCATGCCTCAGCCTCCCGAGTAGCTGGGATTACAGGCACGTATCACCACACCCAGTTAATTTTTTTTTTTCTTCAGTAGAGATGGAGTTTCACTATGTTGGCCAGACTAGTCTCAAACTCCTGGCCTCAAGTGATCTGCCTGCCTCAACCTCCCAAAGTGTTGGGATTACAGGCCTGAGCCACCACAACCGGCCTGATTCTACATTTAAAATGTATCACCATTAAATCTTCAAGGCCACGGTGGGCACAGTGGCTCACACCTGTAATCCCAGCATTTTGGGAGGCTGAGACAGGCGAATCACAGAAGGTCAGGAGTTCGAGACCAGCCTGGCCAACATGTGAAACCCTGTCTCTATTAAAAATACAAAAATTAGCCAGGCGTGATGGTGGGCACCTATAATCTCAGCTACTTGGGAGGCTGAGGCAGGAGAACTGCTTGAACCTGGGAGGCAGATGTTGCAGTGAGCTGAGATTACACCACTGCACTCCAGCCTCGGCGACAGAGCAAGACTCCGTCTTCAAGAGGAAAAAAAAAAAATTCCTCAAGGCCTAAATTATCTGCTCGCCAAGTATCCAATAAAATTGATGATGCAATGTGATGAACTGATCAGAGAAATTTAATTACATATACTTCACTGGCTTTTGTCTGTTACATTTATATTACAAATGTACCTTTAAAATCATAACCTGCTTATGGCCTATTATTTCAATTAAAAATTGGTGGACACAGTGGCTCACAGCTATAATTCCAGCTACTTGGAGGGCTAACATGGGAGGACACCTTGGGCCCAGGAGTTCCAGAAAAGCCTAAGCAACATAACAAGACACCATATCTAAAATTAAAATTTGGAATTCTTCCCAACTCATTCTACAAAGCCAGCATTATTCTGATACATAATGACATTATGAAAAAACAAAACTACAGCTGGCTTATACTTGTAATCCCAACACTTTGGGAGGCTAAGATGAAGGGACTGCTTGAGTCCAGGAGTTCCAGACCAGCTTGGACAACATAGAAAAACCACATCTCTACAGACCAATATTCCTCGTGAACACAAATGCAAACAATTCTTTTTTTTTTTTTTTTTTTTTTTCTGGAGACAGGGTCTTGTTGTATCACTCAGACTAGAGTTCTGTGGTGCAATCTTGGCTCACTGCAACCTCCAACTCCTGGGCTCAAGTGATATTCCTACCTCAGCCTCCCAAGTAGCTGGGACTACAGATGCAGACCACCAAACCCAGCTAATCTTTTTTTTTTCTGTAGAGACATGGTTTTGTCATTTTGCCCAGGCTAGTCTTAGACTCCTGGACTTAAGCAATCCACCTGCTTCACCCTTCCAAGACAAACTGCTAGGATTAGAGGTGTGACCTACCACGTCCAGTTCAAAAATTCTAAATAAAACTCTAGCACGTAGAATCCAACAATATGCTTTAAAAGATATCATGACCAAGTGCAGCTTATTGTAGAAATTGAGGATTATTCTAAAATTCAGAAGTCAATCAGTATAATTAACCTATCAACAAACTTTTTAAAAACATCATCTAGATATACACAGAAAATGCATGTTATTAATACAAAATCCATAATTCTCTCCTGATGTAACCTCTTAGCAAACCAGGAACAGAAAGAAACTTCCTCAATCTGACAAAAGGCATCCATGAAAAATCTGCAACTAACATCACACTTAATGGTGAAAGACTGAATGCTTTTCCTTACAGTTAAGAATAAGACAGGGATATCCACCTCACCACTTGTATTCTTCACTGTTTTGGAGACCCTAGCCAATGCAACCAAGAAGAAAAGACATTTGAACTGGACATGAAGAATAATAGCTGCCTTTACTGACAACATGATCCATTACTAAGGAAATCCAAAGGAATCTACAAAAAAGCTACTGTAACCAATAGGTGGTTTTTAGCAAGATCATAGGATACACAAAGAAATCAATAAGATTCCTATACATTAACAACAAACAATCAGAAACTGAATTTTAAAACAGTATCATTAACAACAGAATAAAAAATTACTAAATACTTAGAGCAATCTGGCAAAGAGTTCTCATTCTGAGAGTTCTAACTAGTAAATCAGGATTCCTTATACAAGTGTTTTTCAAACGGAGTGACAACCTATTAATTACTAGGAAGGGAAAAAATGATACAAGAGAAAAAAATGACTGCGTTAACAACTCATTCATACATTTGTTTTTGGTTTTGGAGTTTTTATTTATTTATTTATTTTTATTTTTTATTTTTAAAGACGAGGTTTCACCATATTGGTCAGGGCGGTCTTGAACTCCTGACCTCAGGTGATCCGCACGCCTTGGCCTCCAAAGTGCTTGGATTACAGGCGTGAGCCACCACGCCCGGCCTGGAGTATTTTTTGAGATAGGGTCTCCCTCTGTTACTCAAGCTGAGTGCTATGGCTCACTGCAGCCTTAATTTCCTGGGCTCAAGCAATTACCCTGCTTCAGCCTCCCAAGCAGCTGGAACTACAGGCATGCACCACAATGCCCAGCTAATTTCTGATTATTTGTAGAGACAGGGTCTCACTATGTTACCCAAGCTGGTCTCAAACTCCTGGAGTCAAGTGATCCTCCCACCTTGGCCTCCCCAAGTGCTGAGATTAAAGACGTGAGCCATTGCACCCAGCCTCATTCATACATTTGACCTAAGGCCTATAATGTATCAGGTACTGGTTAGGAACCAGAGACTTGATTTAACACTCAGTCTTTGTTTTCATGGAGTGTAGTGGAGGAATCAGTTAAACAGTTAAATTACTATATGAACATAACTACTATGGTCAGGTTCTGTACAAGAGGAGCATGAAGAAGGATGTCCTAGGACTTCAGCGAAGGATACCTGAAGGATGACTGGTACTCTTAAGAATTCAGATGGGTTGAAATGAGAAACAATATAGATTCTGGAGAACTATAGTACATGAGGAAAGTTGACAATATAGAAAGCTACAGTTATGGCCGGACACGGTGGCTCATGCCTGTAATCCCAGAACTTTGGGAGGCCAAGGCACGTGGATCACAAGGTCAAGAGTTCGAGACCAGCCTGACCAACATGGTAAAACCCCATTTCTACTAAAAACACAAAAATTAGCCAGGCATGGTGGTGGGTGCCTGTAATCCCAGATACTCAGGAGGCTAAGGCAAGAGAATTGCTTGAACCTCTGCCTCCCGTGAGCCGAGATCACATCACTACATTCCAGCGTGGCAACAGAGTGAGACTCTGTCTCAAAAAGAAAAAAAAAAAGAAAGCTACAATTATTAATGACTATAGCCAGGGGAGAGGCATGACTTGATAGCAACAGGAGAAGAACCACTACAAAGCTTTATAAACAAGAGTTACATTATTTGATTTGTCTTCGAGCACTGTGGCTGCAATGTAAAAAAAAACAGACTCCAAGAATACAAGACTGAATCAGACAGATCAGTTAGGAATCTGCTACCAAATCTAGAATGAGATATAATGGCTTACACTAATGCTGGGATGGAGAGAGAAGATCTGGGTAAAGATATCCTCACATTTAGTGACTAACTGAATAAGGGGATTTAAAATTTTACCTTCTGGCCAGGCGCTGTGGCTCATGCCCGTAATCCCAGCACTTTGGTAGGCTGAGGCAGGTGAATCATTTGAGGTCAGGAGTTAGAGACCAGCCTGGCCAACATGGTGATAACCTGTCTCTACCAAAAATACAACATTAGCCAGGTGTGGTGGCACACACCTGTAGTCCCAGTTACTCAGGAGGTTGAGGCAGGAGAATCGCTTGAACTCAAGAGGCAGAGGCTGCAGTGAGCTGAGATCATGTCACTGCACTCTAGCCTGGACAACAGAGATTCTGTCTCAGAAAAAATAATTTTTTTTTTGCCCTTTTACTCCTCACTGCTGACTTCCATTTCATAAGAACAGATCTGATCCCAGACTAGTAAACAAAGAAAAGAGAACTAGAGAGAAATCCAAACTGCCACAGAGGTTGTAGTAACAAAGCAGAAAACAAAAGGAAATTCCAGGTGAGACTACGGGTCAAGAACATTCTCATTGTGTGTACTGTCTTGAATGTACCAGAAACTACTAGTATTCACGATGGCATATGAGAAAGAATCTGCTTATTTTTATAAGTAAGTAGATTCCTTGCCCTAAAGTAATAAACATGCATCACATCAAGCAAATTAATGCCGAATTATCAGCAAGTTAGTAAACTATTTCTGTTGACATCTTTCTTCTCCACCCAGTGATTCAACGGGCAGCTACTATTTTCACTAAGTATTGTTAAATGAGCTTGACAAAATGAGATATTCTTATATGAATTCCTGGTCCTCAAGAATTTAGTCCTTTCTTCAGCATACAAGTTAATACATGAATTCATTTGCTTTATAAAAGTATAAAAACACAGAAGTATACAAAAAGCAAATGTCTTTTACCTTCTCTGTTCCCACATCCCTCATGAACATAACTACTGTCTCCTTATTTAGGCTATGCTCCCAGTCTTTCTCCGCATTTACAGGAACCTATGTATAAAACAACATATTTTTTCCAGCATAAATTTTAAATTGGCTTTTAGTTGTGTAATCTATGAGCATATTATCCTTGTAAAAATAATAAAACATTAATGTGACCAGGCACAGTGGCTCACGCCTATAATCCCACCACTTTGGGAGGCCAAGGCAGGTGGATCACCTGAGGTCAGGAGTTCAAGACCAGCCTGCCCAACATGACGAAATCCTATCTCTACTAAAAAAAATACAAAAATGGGCACGGTGGCTCATGCCTGTAATCCCAGCACTTTGGGAGGCCAAGATGGGCGGATCACAAGGTCAGGAGATCGAGACCATCGTGGCCAACATGGTGAAACCCTATCTCTACTAAAAAATACAAAAATTAGCTGGGCGTGGTGGCATGCACCTGTAGTCCAGCTACTTGGGAGGCTGAGGCAGGAGAACTGCTTGAACCCGGGAGGCAGAGGTTGCAGTGAGCTGAGATCGCACCACTGCACTCCAGCCTGGCTCCTGGCAACAGAGCAAGACTCTGTCTCAAAAAAAAAAAAAAAAAAAAAAAAAATTAGCTGGGTGTGGTGGCGTATGCCTGTAGTCCCAGCTACTCGGGAGACTGAAGCAGGAGAACTGCTTGAACTCAGGAGGCAGAGGTTGCAGTGAGCCAAGATCGTGCCACTGCACTCCAGCCTGGGCAACAGGGTGAGACTCTGTCTCAAAAAAAAAAAAAAAAAAAAAAGTCCTAAATTGCTACACCCAATCCCAAACCCTTCCCATTGACAATCACTATCATTTTGGCACATGTTCTTATAGGTTTTTTCCAGACCTTCACTTACATACATGAACATGTATCTATACATAATAAGATTTCTGTGAATCTATTTTTACATAATTAGTAATACATTTAATATACTGTCTTTCAACTTTTCTTTCATTCAAAAAATATTTTAGAGATCTTTCCACATCAGTAAACACAAACTGTCAAATTATTTTTGTGCTATAACCATTGTAGGAATTTGCCATGGTTATTTGGCTTCTCCTCTATTGGTGTTATTAAGTGGTTTTCTGCTTTTCACTATTAAAAAGGCTGCAAAAACATATCCATGCCAGCCTCCTTGTGCACCTGTACATGGGCTGCTTCTGGGTAGGTATCAAAAGGGAGCACAAAGAACATGAACATTTTTTATTGTAAGACATAACCCAAATTCTCCCAAGGAATTTCTAAAGTATAATTCTGGTGCCTTGAAGGTCAATACATAATGAAAATAGAAGACTCTTATTTATAGTTGAATGTTCTATTTTCAACCAAAGCTTTTCTAATCCTGGAGAAGTTTAACAATCTGGCACCTTGAACAGAAATTACCATTAATTTCTACACCAGTTATTAGCAATGCAGTATCTTAACAGTCTTAAAAGATACATTTATTTAATTTAACAATAATTACCAAAATTAAAAACACACATAACCCTGGCCCTAGGAATAAACCGCCGAAATCATCCAGCAGACATACTTGCACACGTGTGAGATAACATATGTTCAAAGTTACGCATCACAGATCAAAGTCAGTAGGTCTGGCCAAAAGTCTGGCTAAATTCAAAGTGACAAAATAAATTATAATCCTGGAAGGGAATTCAATGTATGACTTACTTCAAATAGTAAATTAACTCAAAGTTCAGGAGCTATAAAAGAAAATATTGATAAATTTAACCATTAAAAAAAAATGCTTGATGGCCAAAAAAAAAAATACACAAATCAAAATATGACAAACTCTAAAAAAAGTTATTTGTAATTCATATCACTAAAGAGCTTATCTCTCATATATAAAGAACATCTAAAATCAGTAATTTTTTAAAAAGACCAACCATTCCTGCCAGGCAAAGTGGCTCAGTAGTCCCAGCACTTAGGAGGCCTGTAGTCCTAACACTTAGGAGGCTGAGGTGGGTGATTTGCTTGGGCCCAGGAGTTCGAGACCAGCCTGGGCAACATAGTGAGACTCTATCTCTATTAAAAAAAATTCAAAAATTAGCCAGCATGGTAGCATGTGTCTGTAGTCCTAGCTACTCAGCAGGCTGAGGTGGGAGGATTACTTGAGCCTGGGAGGTCAAGGCTGCAGTAAGCCATGATTGCACCACTGCACTCCAGCCTGGGGGACAGAAGGAAATTCCAGAGCCTCAAAAAAAAAAAAAAAAAAAAAAAAGCCAACCATTCAACAGAAAAATGGGCATATGACATAAAAGGATAGTTCATATAAAAAGAATTACAATGGACTCAAACATTTGAAAAGATGCTCATACTCATTCATAAATTTGATGTAAAACCTACTAAATAAAAACTACTTCAAAACATCATTTTTCACATGTACCTGTAGTCCCAACTACTTGGGAGGCTGAGGCAGAAAAATTGCTTGAACCTGGGAGGTGGAGGTTGCAGTGTGCCCAGATCACACCACTGCACTCCCTCCATCCTGAATGATAGAGCATGGCTCTATTTGAAAAAAACAAAACAAAACAAAAAAACCCACACCATTTTTCACTATCAGATTGGCAAAAATTCAGAAATTCAGAAATCTGGTGATGTATCTGGCAGGTAAGCAGATAAGGTATGGGAAAACATTAGCCCTCAAAGTGCTAGGGAGAATGTAAATCTGTATAATATATATGGGAAACAAGGATTATAAAAATAAAAAATGCAGGCCCGGCAGATCACTTGAGGTCAGGAGTTCAAGACCAACTTGACCAACATGGTGACACCCGTCTCCTCTAAAAATACAAAAATTACTGGGGCATGGTGGCGTGCCTGTAATCCCAGCTTCTCGGGAGACTGAGGCAGGAGAATTGCTTGAACCCGGGAGGCAGGGGTTGCAGTGAGCCAAGATCATGCCAGCCTGGGTGACGGAATGAGATACCATCTCAAAAAAAAAAAAAAAAAAAAAAAGCACACGTGCTTTAATTAGTAACCCTACTTTTGGAATTTAATCTTACAGATTCTCTTACAGATGTATGAAACAATATATGTACAAAGTTACCTCATCTCAGACCTGCTTATAAAAGTAATAGATCAAAAACAACCTAAATGTCCAAAAATAGGGGTGTGGCTAAATAAATTATGTTACATCGTAAATCTTATATAGCTGTCCTATACAGAACTGCAAAAACAAATGAGGAAACTGGTTGTCTGCAGCTGGAGATGGGCATGAAGGACAGGGACGAGGAGATAACTTTTTAAGGATTATAGAAATGTTCTTAAACTGGACTATGGTAATGGGTGTACAACCCTAGACATTTATAAAAAATTCCTTTATAGGTGTGGAGGCTCACACCTGTAATCCTAGAGCTTCAGGAGACCAAGTGGCAGTATCTCTTGAGAAAAGGAGTTCAAGAACAGCCTAGGCAACATAGTTACACTGTGTCTGTACAAAAAAAAAACATTTTTAAAAAATAAGCTGGACATGGTAGCACATGCCTGTAGTCCCACCTATTCAGGAGGCTGAGGTGGAAGGATCACCTGAGCCCAGGAGTTTGAGGTAACACTGAGCTATGACCATGCTACTGCACTCCTGCCTGAGCGACAAAGAATGTGTTTCTAAAAAAAGAAAATAAAATGTTAATTCAACATGAATTTAAAATTCCTTAGTTTTACACTTTCAATGGTTTAATTTTTTTGGTGTGCAAGTTACGCCTCAATAAAGGTTGTTAAAAAGAACACACAAGGCTAGGCATGGTGGCTCACACCTGTAATCCCGGCACTTCCGGAGCCTGAGTTAGGCAGATTACTTGATGTCAGGAGTTCGAGACCAGCCTGGCCAACATGGCAAAACCCCGTCTCTACTAAAAAATACAAAAATTACCCAAGTGTGGTGGGACATGACTGTGATCCCAGCTACCTGGAAGGCTGAGGTGGGAGGATTGCTTGAACCTGGGAGGCAAAAGTCACAGTGAGCAGAGATCACACCACTGCACTTTAGCCTGGGTGACAGAGCGAGACTATCTCAAAAACAACCAAAAAACCCACAAAGGAGGGAATTCTCTATGTATTAATAACAGAAACATCTCCAAGATGTGTTAAGTGACAAAATTTAAAAGTGCAGAACAGTACGTATAATTTAAAAGCTGAAAGTAAAGGGTAGGGGAGTAAGACGGCAAACTTGTGTTTGTTTTTCTAAGTGTGGAAACAATACACAAAAAACAACAGCTGTCTGTGCAAAAAGAAGAGAAATTCAACAAATGGAAGGAAAAGGTATGATGAAAGGGTTTTTACTATATTCTTTATGTGTATTTTTAGAAACTTTTCAGCCATATGTTTTAATGTTCAAAAAATTAAACTAGAATAGATATTTGGACTTTAATAATACAGATATATCTTTTAAGCTGCCTGCTTCTTCATTTCATTATGTATTATATTTCACATAATTTTGCAATCATCCTGATTGTCCCCAAGAGTCTGCCTTTGTGAAGAATTGTGCCCAAAGAAACCTTGAATCCTCAATATTCCAGGAACAGTTCCAGTTTCAAATACTCAATTCCAACATTACTGATTTATAAATTAATAAAGGCTCTTAAAGATTCCAAGTTTTAAAGTAAAAAAAATAAATAAATAGAAAAGAGGGGAAAAAATGAAAAAGTAAAAACAAATAAAACAATAAAAATAAAAGAGAAAAAATAAAAAATAAATGAAAAAACTAAAAAAAAAAAAAAAATGAAAAAAAGTAAAACAAAACAAAAAAAAATAAAAAAATAATAATAATAAAAGAGAGAAAAAAAAAGATTCCAAGTTTTGACCAGGTGCAGTAGCTCATGCATATAATCTTAGCATTTTGGGAGGCTAAGGCAGGTGGATCATTTGAGTTCAGGAGTTCAACACCAGCCTGGCCAACATGGTGAAACTCTGTTTCTACTAAAAATACAAAAAAATTAGCCAGTTGTGGTGGCGCATGCCTGCAATCCCAGCTACTCGGGAGGCTGAGGCAGGAGGAACGCTTGAACCCAGAAGGCTGGGGTTGTAGAAAGCCGAGTTCACGCCACTGCACTCCAGCCTGGGTGACGGAGTGAGACTCTGTCTCAAAACAGAAAAAAAAAAAAAAAAAAGAAATTCCAAACTTTCCATCTACAGTAATATCTGGAAAATGTAGCCCAAAAAATCTTTTTTTCAATCACATGACCGAATTAAAGGTCGGGTAAAGTAAACTCATTCAGAATATGCATAAAACTTGAAACTTAACTTTTTTGGTTACTACTAACAAGACAAAGATATAGGTCTACTTTTAAGTAATAGTAACAGAATAGGTACAACATGGACCCCAAAGTCTCTGAAGAGCAGAAAACTGGAAATGACTAGAAATATATTCACAGAAGAGAAAAGCTAAAGTAGAACTACCTAGTGAAGAAGAATGCTCCAAGGGAAGGTTGTGGATTCACATGAATACGTATATAGGTCTTCTAAGACTCCACCACACATTCCTCATACCTGTATAGCTATACTACTCCTTCCAAAATCTAAAGGCAGCAAATCAAAGACCCACAAAAACCAGAGCTCCTATTTTATTGATTGCTCCCCTTGTGCCAAGCATGATGCTTTAGTGATCTCATTTAATCTCAGCAACACTATGACATAGGGACTGCTATCCTCAGTACCTAAGTACAGTAACTAAAACTCAGCATCACACAATTAAATGTCAAAGTTAAGGCCAAAAACAAGTATGCTGTAAGAGAGGATTTCCACTTTTTCTCTCTTACTTTTTACTATATTTTAAATACTGATCATTAACATAAACTTTTTCAAGTAAAAAAAACTTCATAGTAGTACATGTTCATTTTAAAAACCAAACATCATAACTCCATAAAGTAGACATTAAACATTTTCTATACTGTCACCCCCTACAGACAATCACCATTAACTTGTTACAGGTCTTTCCAGACCCTTTCTTAGAAGCATTAACAGTTGATGTTCCAAGTCAGTACAATTATCTACTTATACTATATTTAAGTAAATGTGAGGTAAAATGTCTACCTATAGATAGTATAAACTGTAAGCAAAAGCAAACTGTTGCCCAAACCTAGGTTAAGTCAAGTTTGGGTTTAACTATACAGAATATTCTAAAAAGCACAGAAACCACAAGAAAAGAATGAAAGAGAAGGTAGAAGGATGAAAGCAAGAAAGGGCCAAATAAAGTCTAGCAACCCAATTCAACAGTACAGCCAGTTTGTCACTACCTACCTACTTAAGAGCTGATTCTAACACCTATTTCCATGGTAACTAGGCATTAAGCGATATATATATATATATACACCAGACTTTTAGGAAAAGATTCCTTTCTCCTCCACCAGAAAAATGCCTAGTTTGGCAAATTTGAGCAACATCATCTGGAAGTCTGACTCTACGTCAGAAATTTCAGTGTATCAGCCTGTAAAATTATCTTTAAATAGTCATTAACTGATTGGAGGGGGTGGACTACAAGGAGTAAAATTGATGATCTGCAGACATCATAACCCTAGTTTCTAAAATTATAGTTTCATTTGCCTTCTAATGACATACAATATGCTCAAAACCCAGTAAAATATTTAAAATTCTAAAATGCAATATATAAACGAGAACTTTTTTTTTTTAAAGACGAGGTTTCACCGTGTTAGCCAAGATGGTCTTGATCTCCTGACCCTGTGATCTGCCCGCCTGGGCCTCCCAAAGTGCTGGGATTACTGGCATGAGCAACCATGCCCAGCCAAACAAGAACTATTTACTAACATCTAGTAACCATCTGGCCACATGGAAAATTTACAATGGACTTTCACATCTGAACCTTTAAAAATTCATGTAAGCATAAATTAAATTTTAAGTTAAAACATACAACAAAATAATACTTTAGTTACTGATAGGATATGGGCAGAATAATGATATGTAAATCAGCAGCATCCTTTTTTTCCTTTTTTTTTTTTCTTGGCTCACTGAAACCTCCACATCCCGGGTTCAAGCCTCCCAAATAGCTGGCATTACAGGTGCTTGCTATCATACCTGGCTAATTTTTTTTTATTTTTAGTAGAGACGGGGTTTCATCATGTTGGCCAAGCTGGTCTTGAACTCCTGAACTCAAGTTATCTGCCCACCTTGGTCTCCCAAAGTGCTGAGATTACAGGAGTGAGCCACGGTGCCCGGCCACAGATTTTTAAAAATATGCTCTGCATTTTGAAACCATGTAAATATTTTACATCAAAGAAACTGAAAAGGAAAAACAGCACTCCTTAGAAAACAAAACCAAACTGAAGTAAATATTCTATTTTCAACTGCTGACATAAATACACAGAGAATTATTATTTCAAGTATCTTAAATATTAATATTTACAAAAATTTTATTTTCACTTAAAAAGCATTCTGAGCTTACATCCCTACTGGAATACAGCCTAAGGACAAAAATAAACAGACAAAGGAATCTCAAACTACATTACAATACTGTTATCTCAAAGCTAATATATGTTATATGTATAATATAATATTAATGTTGTTAGGAACCAAATTTTTTAGCATAAGATAAAACATGATATAGGCTGGGTGTGGTGGTTCATGCCTGTAATCCCACCACCTTGGGAGGCTGAGGCAGTAGATCATTTGAGGTCAGGAGTTCGAGACCAGTCTGGCCAACATGGCAAAACCTAGTCTCTAACAATAATACGAAAATTAGCCAGGCATGGTGGCACATGTCTGTAATCCCAGCTACTTGGGAGGCTGAAGCAGGAGAACTGCTTGAACCTAGGAGGCAGAGGTTGCAGTGAGCAGAGATCGCTCCGTTGCACTCCAGTCTGGGCGACAATGCAAAACTCCATCTCAATTAAAAAAAAAAAAAAAAAAAAGACACAAATATTAAAGAAGTTACATGGCTGTATTCACCAAGATGGCATCATCGGCAAAGAGGGAAGCCCCTGCTCTCCCAACGGCAAAGTCAAACCAAAGGCTTTGAAGGCCAAAACAGCAGTGCTGAAAAGCATCCACAGCCACACAAAAAATAATTATCTTCATGTCACCCACCTAACGACAGCCCAAGCCACTGCTGCTGTTCTGGAGGCAGCCCAAATATCCTTGGAAGAGTGGCCCAGTCCAGGGGAAACAAGTTTGACCACTATGCTATCAAGTTTCCCCTGACCACTGAGTCAACCATGAAAAACAAAAAAACAAAAAAAACAGAAAGTCAACAACATTCTTGTGTTCATTGTGGACATCAACGCCAACAAGCACCAGATCAAACAGGCTAAGAAAAAGCTCTGTGGCAATGACATGGCCAAGATCAACATCCTGATCAGGCCTCACAGAAAGAAGGCACATATTCTACTGGTTCCTGACTATGATGATATTGCCAACAAAACTGGGATCATCTAAACTGAGCCCAGCTGGCTAACTCTAAATGGACAAATTTTTCGCCCCAAAATAAATAATAAAATAAGTTAAATAAAACCTTTGTAAAGTATCAGTATGAATTCATAATTTATTCTTTTCTCTTTTTTGAGACAGGGTCTCACTCTATCAAAACCAGCAAAACGAGATAGTGGAGAAATTAAATTTTTACAACCTGCATTTCTAGATTTTTTAAAGACATTAAATATATGAAACAAAAGTTTTCTTTATAGAAGAATTTCAACTAGTAAATGTAGGAGTGATATAATTCAAAAACCACCATTTTGCAATCCTTAGATAATGGATCTAGTCAACAATCCTCAGATGCTGCTAAAACCTTTACGTGAAAGTTGATAAAAACTTTATAAAAGATCAGGCCAACAACATCTAAAACCACTGACCAATCCTAGCAATACTGAAAGTGAACCAACCTAGCATTTATGGGCCTCATGATGGTAAGAAACAAAGAATACAGCACTGCTTATAAAGAATGTTCACCAAAAACAACTCTCCAGAACTAGTGATCAGTTTACAGGAAATTACAGGGGTTAAACCAAACCACAAACACGTAATCAGCCAAACAGAACGTGGGAAATTGCACAGGTTAAATAACACAGTTTCCTCATCAAATAAAGGGCATGAAAGGGGAGGAGCTTTAAGAGACCAGTTAGAACTGTATCTTCCATTGGCAATGTTAAGACTTTATTTGGGTTGTAATGTAAACAAATTGTAAAAGACATTTTTGAGACAGGCAAATTTGAACATGTTCTTACTACCAGACGCCATTAAGGAATTAATGTTATTAGTTGTGACAACTGCATGATGTTTGTACTTTGAAAGGAAAGTCCAAGTGTGTCAGAGATATATACTGAAACACATATGGGTGAAATGGTATCTGGGATTTGCTTTAAAATGCTACATGGTGAGGGAGAAAGGAGAGAAGAGGAGTAGCAGAGTGAAACAGATAATATCAAGATGGCAACATATTGGCAACTGGTGAGGCCAGGCAATGAAAATGTAAAATATCAATGAACTTCATTTTTGTATGTTGTATGTAAATTTCCATAGTAAAGTTTTAAAGCTGTTATCATCAGCATGTCTGTTACCCTGAAGTATATTGGTCTCTAATCATTTAATTTTACTAGTCTCCAGAATTAACACCACTAAATTTTCCAAAAATTAAAAAATGTTTTATTTCAACTCATATATTTAATCTAAACATCAATTACTATATCACATTATATCGATATATATGACAATGACTATCAGCATTATAAAGTCACCGTGCCTAACCACAGTTAAATATTTATTAAGCAGAACTGTATTTACACAGTTATAGCATTTCATTCTACTTCAATTTTATTTGAGATCTTCATTTTACTTAATTAGAACCCCCTATCTTTTTCATCAACACCTAATCACAGTTAATACTACAATCAGAACAATTTAACTTCTTACCTAAGGGGCACAGAGATGGGGAAACCAAACTATACTGTTAATGTTTGCCATAAAACCTGGCTTCAAACCATGCACAGAGGCATTTCATTCATTAAAAACTGCAGTCTTGGCCCTGCACAGTGGCATACACCTGTAATCCTCCTGTAAAGCTACTCAGGAAGTGGAGGCAAGAGGATGGCTTGAACCCAGGAGTTCCAAGCCAGTCTAGACAACAAAGTGAGACTTCTTATCTATTTTTTTTTTTTAAAAAGCAGTCTTATTTTAAGTCTCTCATCGTACTTTCTAGAGCCACCTTAAAGTGTGACCCTAATACAAGTTCATGTATATGAGAAGCTTTTTCGTGTTTTCCTAAGGGATAAACTGTGTTTTTTAAATCATCTGAAGGTTTAATACCTGAAGAAGTGACAAATGCTAAGAGTTCAACCTAGTCAAAAATTAACACCAGACTCTAATACATCAGGGAGTTACTTACTCATAGAAACAAATACTTCTTGCCTATCAGTATTTAATGTCATCATTTGAGATCTGAATCCTGGCACTAGTTTTTAAAAGCAGAGCAGTTCTCTGGAAAAGAACTCTGGACTATGAGTTCAGAGATCCAAACGAAGGGGTTGGTCTACGCTAGAGTTTGAATTCATAATTCTTATCCATTGGTGGTTAGCTGCCTGAAGCAGTAGTACTATCTTACAAAGGATTCTAAAGCTTCATTTAGAAGCAACCAGTGTTTAAATGTATGATGCAAAGAATACAGAACTAAAAAAGAATGTGGCTTTACTGGGTATCTTTTTATTGTTACAGAAGGAATTTAAGTACTTAGTCTTGTTCGTAAATATCCAAATGGGTTGCTGAAACACTGCCCCTCTCCCTGCATGTTACTCTACTCTAGCTCCCCCATAAAAGAAACCCAGAAAAACTACTGGTGGGGAGAAGTAATTCCATTTGCTTTTTCATTCTATCCAGCAACGAGTAAGTGGTATGACTGTTACAAAAAAAGGCTCTAGGCCAGGCATGGTGAGTAATCCCAGCACTTTGGGAGGCTGAGGCAGGCAAACCATTTGAGGTCAGGAGTTTGAGACCAGCCTGGCCAACATGGCAAAACCCATGTCTATCAGAAAAATACAAAATTTAGCCAGGTGTGGTGGCAGGCACCTGTAATCCCAGCTACTCAGGAGGGTAAGGCACAAGAATCGCTTGAACTCAGGAGGCGAAGGATGCAGTGAGCTGAGATCACGCCACTGCACTCCAGCCTGGGCGACAGAGGGAGACTCTGTCTCAAAAGAAAAAAAAATAGAAAAACAGACTCTGGAGTCAGAACTGAGTTCAAATCTATGCTCTATAACTTTCTCTGGTCCTCATTTTCCTTATCTGTAACCAGGGAAAATAAAAGTATTCTCACAGTGCTATCATGAAGATTAAATGAGATATCTGTGCTTAGAAGACGACATAATATACAAACTACTACTCAATAAACTTTATCTTTTTTATTATTACTATATTTAGCCTATCTTACATTAAAGGTGCCCTGTAAGGAGAAAAAAAGGAACTACAACAATACATTTTTTTAGGTATTCTTTTTTTTTTTTTTTTTTTTAAATATAGAGATATGGTCTCACTATGTTTCTCAAGCTGGTCTTCAACTCCTGGGCTCAATCTTCCCGCCTCAGCCTCCCAAAGTGCTGAGACTACAAGCATGAGCCACTGTACCCAGTCAGTATTATTCTTCAATGATAAATGTTTTCTCCTCCCACTATATCCCTAATTTAAATATTTTCAAACGCAAACAAATCTCTAGGGCATTTGGCTTAAATTGTTTATGAACAAGTTTCATTCATGGCATTTCCTTAAATATGTACAGAGTACGTTCTAGATAAATACATACAATGTTCTAGATAGTCTGTACATGTTCTTGATCAAATGAAATAAACAATAAATGGACTATATATATAAAGTTTCATATATAAATATATAAATATCACCAGAGGCGGCGACTCACACCTGTAAGCCCAGCACTTCCAGACGCCGAGGCAGGTGATCACCTGAGGCCAGGAGTTTGAGACCAGCCTGATCAACATGGTGAAACCCCATCTCTACTAAAAATATAAAAATTAGCCAGCATGGTGCCAGGCACCTATATTCCCAGCTACTCCAGAGGCTGATGCAGGAGAAGTGACTGAAACCCAGAGGCAGAGGTTGCAGCGAGCTATGATTGCGCCACTGCACTCCAGCCTGGGCAAGAGACAGAGCCTCCATCTCAAAAAATAATAATAATCATAAATGTAATTTTCTTTTTTGAGACACAGTCTCATTCTGTTGCCAAGGCTGGAGCACAATGGCACATAGTTCACTGCAGCTTCGCCCTTCTGGCCTCAAGCAATCCTTCCACCTCAACCTCCCAAGTAGCTCAGACCACAGGCATCTGCCACCACGCCTGGCTAACTTTTTTCATTCCTTATTTTTTGCACAGATGGGGTCTCCTTGTGTTGCTCAGGCTGGTCTCAAATTCCTTGGGTTACTCCTAGGGTGGGACCCTTCACCTTCTTAAGTGCTGGGATTATATGCATGTGCCACCACGTCTAGCCCTAACTGTAATTTTAACAACAAAAAAAGTACTTGGCACATGATAGACACAATATCTACTGAATATATATAGTTAAACAAAATAAATTTAAATTATTGGAAAAACCAACTATTTTAAAAGAAAATACATTCAAAGAAAAGTGAAAGAAAAAAATTTATTCTCTGTACATTAAAAAATGCCAATATTCAACAAGAATATACTGCCATTAAAATGAAGATAGCAAAATCTTATCTAGGCAAGAAGAACTTTCTTACAGAAAGTACAAAATCGCAAGCACCATAAAACAACTCTGAGCGGAAGCATGGGGAAGAACAGGAGAGCACGAAGACACAGGGTGGAGAGCCTCTAAACCCTATGCAGTCCAATCAGGAGCAACCAGTCACATGTGCTACCGAGCACTTGAATGTGGCTACTACAGAAAAACTCAATTTGTAATTGTATTTAATTTTAATTAATTTTAACTTTAAAATACTCAAGTCAGTTATTTGAAAACTTGTATGTATGTTTAGAACAACCTGAATACATGAATCTACTTTTTCTACTGTAAATTTTATGAAATCTAAATACAGAGCAATTATCTCTGCTGAAAATTTAGTGCCCAGTGTGATGACTCACATCTGTCATATGAGCACTTTGGGAGGCCAAGGCAGGAGCGCTTGAGTCCAGGAGTTTGAGACCAGCCTGAGCAACAAGGCAAAACCCTGTCTCTATAAAAAACACAAAAAATTAGCTAAGTGTGCTGGCATACACCTGTAGTCTTAATTATTTAGAAGGCTGAGGTAGGAGGATCGCCAGACCCTGGAAAGTCAAGGTTGCAGTGAGCTGTGATCATGCCACTGTACTTCAGGCAGCAGGAGTGAGACCCTGTTTTTTGTTTCGTTTCGTTTTGTTTTGAGACAGGATGGCCTTGCTCTGGTCCAGGCTAGAGTGCAGTGGTGCAATCTCAGCTCACTGCAACCTCCCTCCACTTCTTAGGCTCAAGCGATCCTCCCACTTCAGTTCTTGGAGTAGCTGGGACCACAGGTGCCCACCACCATGCCTAACTAATTCTTCATTTTTAGTAGAATCAGGGTTTCACCATGTTGCCCAGCCTGGTCTCAAACTCCTGGGTTCAAGTGATCTGCCGACCTCAGCTTCTCAAAGTGCTAGTATTACAAGCGTAAGCCACCGTGCCTGGCTCTGTCTCAAAAAAAGGGGTGAGGGGGAGAAAAAGGGATAGGGAGGGAAGGAATGAGGGAGAGAGGGGGTAGAAGGGAAAGAAGGCAGGCAGAGGCACATAGGCAATTTAGTATCCAAACTAAGATATGCTATAGGTATAAATATAAACCAGATTTCAAAGACATCGTATAGAAAAAATGTAAAATACCTGAATAATTTTGATATCATTACATGTTGAAATAAGAATGTTTTAGATATGCTGGGTTAAATTAAACATTATTATAATGAATTTCAACACCTGTTTCTTTTTATTTACTTAATACAGCTATTATAAAACTTAAAATTACACATGGCTTGCACTATACTCCTATTGATAACACTGCTCTAAACAGCACATGCTAGCACTGGATTACCTGCCCATTGCTTATCCTTTCTCTTATTTGTCATTCCTAATAACAGTAACTGCTGAGGATCACTTAATATATGCCATGCTAAATGCTATACATGTATTGCCTCATTCAAACCTTCCGAAGTAGGAGGTAGGTTTTATCATTGTCCTCATTTCAGACAAGACTAAAAATTAAGCATCACAGAAGGTTATATTATTTGCTTAACGTCACAAGGCAGTAAGTAATAGTGCCAGGATTAGAATTCAAACAGTTTGATTTGAAAGTTTATATTCTTAACCAATGAGGCTGTATTATCTTCCACCCAAAATTTATATTCCTGAATTTTATGTTATCTAAAGACACTGCTCCCAAAACAAATATTTTTCAGTGGTTCTAAAAGCCATTTCTTTTTTTCAATTAAATACTAGGGGTGAAAAAAAAAACAGCAAAAAACAAAGGCTACGTAAATTTTTTTTTTTTTTTTAAAGACGGGGTTTCACCATGTTGGTCAGGCTGGTCTTGAACTCCCGACCTCAGGTGATCCACCCGCCTTGGCCTCCAAAGTGCTTAAATTACAGGTGTGAGCCACCACACCAGGCAGGCTACACAAATTGACTCCAAGAACAAAGATTAGGCTGGAGACAGTAGCTCACTCCTGTAATCCCAGCACTTTAGGAGGCCAAGACAGGAGGATCATTTGAGGCCAGAAGTTGGCAACATAGTGAGATCCCATCTCTACAAAAAATAAGAAACATAGGCATGGTGGCGCATGTCTATAATGTCAGCTATTTAATACTTGGGACGCTAAAGTGGGAGAATCACTTAAGCCCAGGAGTTTGAGGCTTGCAATGAGCTATTACCATGCCACTGTACTGCAGCCTGCAGAAAAATGTAAGACCCTATATAAAATATAATAATAAAATGTAAAAAGAACAAAGATTAACCAAAGCTATATGAATTTGACTTCCAAAAATTAGGTATACAGGTTATAAGCACTCTATTTTATCATAATGCAATGCACACTAGCTATAATTAAATACATATTCTAAATTATTGGAAATTGGTCATTCGAAGACATTTGGTAAAGTAGTTCATCCCTAACCCTACAATGTATTACAGGTATTATTTTTTGGCACATATAAACCAAACATAAGTATTTTACATGAATCATCATATTTAATAGCGAAGCAAGCAATGAAGTAAATGTTATTAGTGACATTTCTCAGATGCTGAAAATAAAACTCAAAGAAGTAAATTGCCTAGGCCAGGCACAGTGGCTCATGTCTGTAATCACAGCACTTTGGGAGGTTGAGGTGAACAGACTGCATGAGTCCAGGAGTTTGAGATCAGCAAGGCAACATGGTGAAACCCTGTCTCTACAAAACATTCACCAGGTGTGATGGCGCACACCTGATGTCTCAGCTACTCAGGAGGCTGAGGTGCGAGGATCACTTGAACCCAGAAGGTGAAGGTTGCAGTGAGCCAAGATCACACTCCAGCACTCCAGCCTGGGCAACAGAGGGCGACCCTGTCCCAGAATTAAAAAAAAAAAAGAAATGACAACATTAACTTCAAAAAACACCATCCGAGCACACACAAAACAATCAAGTGTGATTTAAAAGTGCAATTACTCAAGGTCCCTTTTAATTATTTTCTATAGAAATCTTTTGTAAAATCATATTAAACAGAAAAGATGCCTACTTAAAAAGTGAACTGTATCTTACAGATAAAGACAGATTCAAACCATAAAACAAATTAGAGTTAAGGAGCACTCATCTGTTTTTCCACCATTGTGCTATAAACCATCACTATCCTCCATCATGCAAAGGTCCAGAAAGACTGAATTCTAAACAAACATCTGCCTTTAGAAGAGTCAGGCATTCAAACTGGAGTTTATCAAACCTAGTGGTTACCTTGGAGACCACCTATCACCAGGAGCAACTACCTAGCAGATAAGATCAAGCAGAAAGCATCTGCTAATTAAATGTATTCTATGCATGGCCTGTCTGTATTAGCATATAATTCCATCCTCATAAAATTCCTTTGCGGTAAATAGTAAATATTAATCACATTTTACAGTGAGGCCTAAAAGGCTTAAATCATTTTGCAACACTAAGGAAACTGTGGTAGGCAGAACGCACACCTCCTTCCCCCAAAAATGACCACATTCGAATCTCTAAAACAAGTAAAAATATTATGTTATTTGTCAAGGGGAAATTTAAAGTTGCAGATGGAATTAGAGTTGCTAATTAGTTGACCCTGAAATGGGGAGATTAGCCTGTATTATCTGCGTGAGCCCAATGCAAGCATGAATACTTACAAGTGAAAGAGGGAGGCAGGAGAGGTAGTGTCAGAGACAAATTTGAAGACACAAGGCTGCGAAAATAAAGAGAGAGAGACCAGAGGCAAAAGAGGAAGTACAGCCTCTAGAAGCCGGAAAAGGCAAGGAAACCAACTCTCTCTAGAGCCTGCAGAAGAAATGCCCAGTGAGACTCCCATCAGACCTCTAACTTCCAGATTTGTACAAGAGTCCTCCCTCTCAGTACACACATACACACATACGCTTACTCACAACTAACAACTCACACAGTATTTGGTACTTCTAAGTGTTCTGTGTACTAAGAAAAATAGATATCCAAGTAAAGATATATATTAAATAAGAGGCAGAACAGCATTAGTATTAGTAAGCGCTCTGGTTTGGAGTAGTTTAGGTTTAAATCCTCGCTATGCCACTTACTAGTGGCATGACCTTAGGTAAGTTACATAATCTCTCTGCCTTAGTTTTTCAACTGTAAAATAAAAACATCTATATGTACCTCTCAGGATATTCAGAGAATTAAAATTTTAAATGGGCCAGGCACAGCGACTCACACCTACAATCCCAGCACTTGGGAAGACAAGGCAGGAGGATCACTTAAACCCGGGAGTTCAAGACCAGCCTAGGCAACATAGTGAGACCCTGTCCCTACGGAAAAAGTTAAAAATTAGCCAGGCATGGTGGTGGGCACCTGTAGTCCCAGCTACTTAGGAGTCTAAGGTGGGAGGATCACCTGGGCCCAGGAGGTCAAGGTTACAGTGAGCCATGATCACGCTACTACATTCTTGCCCAGGCAACAGAGCAAGAAACTACCTTCAAATAAGAAAAATATATATAATGTAAGAAAAGACTGACACATAGTAAATACTAAATAAGCAGTGGCAAAATTATCAAATGATAATAACAAAAACAATGATGATAATAATTATGGTATAAAGAACATGATAACCAGGCCAGAGGCTAGTGTGATAAATATTTTAATACTATTTCAGAACACAAGACTGATGACAGTTTGAGATAAATGGGATGTTACTTTCGCAATAAAAGATAAATTCAGCAATTACATGCCTACAAAAAATAGGCTTGTGCTAATTACTGAAGTATATGAGGATTAACTATTATTTATTACCACAGACTTACAAGATATTATGTCAAAGCATCTTTTTTTTTTTTTGAGATGGAGTCTTGCTCTGTCACCAGGCTGGAGTGCAGTGGCGTGACCTCAGCTCACTGCAACCCCCGCTTCTTCGGTTCAAGTGATTCTCTTGCCTCAGCCCCCCGAGTAGCTGGGACTACAGGCACGCACCACCACACCCAGCTAATTTTTGTATTTTTAGTAGAGACAGGGTTTCAATACATTGGCCAGGGTGGTTTTGAACACCTGACCTCAAGTGATCTGCCTGCCCTGACCTTTCAAAGTGCTAGGATTACAGGTATGAGCCACCACGCCTGGCTGCATCTGTCTTAACATTCCAAATGTGAATACACAATTTTAGTATTCTGTGTGATCCCTTAAATAAAATCCTGTTTCTTTTTTTTCTAAAGACAGAGTCTCTCCCTCTTTTGCTTAGGCTGGAACGCAGTGGCATGACCTCGGCTCACTACAACCTTTTCCTCCTGGGTTCAAGTGATTCTCATGCCTCGGCTTCCCGAACAGCTGGGGTTTCAGTTGCGCACCACCACACTTGGCTAATTTTTTTCCATATTTGATAGAGACGGGGTTTTGCCATGTTGGGCAGGCTGGTCTCAAACTCCTGGCCTCGAGTGATCTGCTCGCCTCGGCCTCCCAAAGTACTGGGATTACAGGCATTAGACACTGTATCATGCCAAATAAAATCTTTTTACAATAGTTGTAAATTATTTGAGCCCTCCTTTACTACCTCCATCAATGCAGAAAGACTACAATTGGAATGTTTTTCAACTGTGAGAGAAAAAACTTGCACATACAAATTATAGAGAAAAACTTATAATGGGTGGGGGAAAATAGGATTAAACAAAATTAAGTCCATACAAGTAAACAGAAAATGTCTGGTTGGGTGCAGTGGCTGACATCTGTAATCCCAGTGCTTTGGGAGGCAAAGGAGGGGGAGTCACTTGAGACCAGGAGTTTAAGATCAATATGGGAACATAGTGAGGCCGTATCATTACGAAAAAATTAAAAACTTAGCTGAATGTGGTGCTACATGCCTGTATTCCTAGCTACTCAAGAGGCTGATGTGGGAAGATCCCTTGAGCCCAAGAGTTCATGGCTACAGTTAACTATGATCATACTGCTATACTCCAGTATAAGTGACAGACCTAGACCCTCTTTACAAAAAAAAAGAAAATGTTTCAAATGGACAAAGTAAACTTGCAATTTAAGAGAAGACTGACTGTCCTTAAGATTCTTCAGCCAAAACAAAAAAGAGAGATAGAGAGAGAAGCTACCCAGATTGTAAAAACTTCTTTGAGGTCCAGGCACAGTGGCTCATGCCTGTAATCCCAGCACTTTAGAAGGCTGAGGCCAGTGGATCAACCGACGTCAGGAGTTCAAGACCTGTCTGACCAACATGGTGAAACCCTGTCTCTACTAAAAATACAAAAATTAGCTGGACATGGTGGCGGGCGCCTGTAATCCCAGCTACTGGGGAGGCTGAGGCAGGAGAATCACTAGAACCCAGGAGGCAGAGGTTGCAGTGAGCTGAGATCGTGCCAGCTTGCGGGACAGGGTGAGACTCCATCTCAAAAAAAAAAAACACTTTTTTGAGCTAGATAATACTCTGTGTCGTCACTTGGCAGAAGAGATAGGGTCTAAACTCAAGGGGTCGAATGATCTTTCAAAGTCTCTTCAGGTTACATGGGCCAGTGTTTCAAACTCAAAATTACTTGTGGCAATATAACCAGAGGATTCATTTTTCTCCTACTTAAAAATATTAACTCTTCAAAGCTTTGTAAAAAGCCACTAATTTTCTAATTTATAACCCTAATTTTCTTTTCTTTTAGAGACAGTCTTGCTCTGTTGCCCAGGCTGGAATCCAGTGGTGCAATCACGGCTCACTGCAGCCTAGAGCTCCTGGGCTCCAGCGATCTTCCTGTCTCAGCCTCCCAAGTAGCTGGAACTATAGGTACATGCCACATGTCCAGCTTGACACTAATTTTCAAGCTAGCAAAGGTTCTCCCAGAAGAACTAAGTCCACTGTAGTTCATTTTTATGTTTTTTCATATGATTTCTTCTAAATTTTTTCTTTTTTTTTGGAGGGCGACAGAGCGCAATTGCCCGATCTTGGCTCACTGTAACCTCCTCCTCCTGGATTCAGGCAATTCTCTTGTCTCAGCCTCCTGAGTAGCTGGAACCACAGGCGCATGCTACCATGCACAGCTAATCTTAGTATTTTTAGTAGAGACAGGGTTTAGCCACGCTGGCCAGGCTAGTCACGAACTCCTCACTGTAAGTGATCCGCCCACCTCAGTCTCCCAAAGCGCTGGGATTACAAGCGTGAGCCACTGTGCCCGGCCTGATTTCTTCTAATTTTTAAGAGAACAGGGAAATTTACATAAAAATGTTTCCTACCATGATACAAGTAAATTCTAACTTTAAAACTTTTTTCAACAAAGGAAGTAGGCAAAAGGTTTGTTAATTATATTCACTATTCAATAAAGCCATCAAAAAGTCACTAAATGGCAATAACTTTATTACCTGTTTGTTATAACCAATAGAGAGGCAGCATGGTTCAGTTTACTAACAAAAGAACAGGCTCTGTGATCAGTTTCATGTGTGCGCCTGTGGGCAAATCACTCAACATCTTTACATCTGCTTCTTCAACCGTAAAAAAGGAAAATACTACTGACCTGCCTCAAAGGGATGTTATTAGATATAACCGATGACTAGGGAACTTTAAAAACATAGGGCTGGGCGGGGTAGCTCACACCTGTAATCCCAGCACTTTGGGAGGTCAAGGCAGGCAGATCACAAGGTCAGGAGTTGGAGACCAGCCTGACCAACATGGTGAAACCCCATCTCAACTAAAAATACAAAAATTAGCCGAGCGTGGTGGTGCATGCCTGTAATCTCAGCTACTCAGGAAGTTGAGGCAGGAGAATCGCTTAAACCCAGGAGGCAGAGGTTGCAGTGAGCTGAGATCACGCCACTGCACTCCAGCTTGGATGACAGAGCAAGACTCCATCTAAAAAAAACAAAAAAACCATAATGTGCCATATAACTATAGTGTTAAAGAACTCCTTATAAATGATATATTCTGGCTTTGAGCATCTGCTGGGAACACTTCCCATAGTGATCCATCCCAAAATTAACCTGTTTTTTATTTTGTTTTTGCTTAAAACAGGTCTTGCTCTGTCCCCCAGGCTAGAGTACAGTGGCTGCAATCAAAGCTCCACTGCAGCCTTGACATCCTGGGTTCAAGTATCCTCCCAGCCTCAGATTTCTGAGTAGCTGGAACTACAGTCACAGCCCACCACTCCTGGCTTGCTTTTTTTTTTTTTTTTTTTTGACAGAGTTTAGCTCTTGTTGCCCAGGCTGGAGAACAATGGCATGATCTTGGCTCACTGCAACCTCTGCCTCCTGGATCCAAGCGATTCTCCTGCCTCAGCCTCCCAATTAGCTGGGATTACAGACATGCACCACCATGCCCAGCTAATTTTGTATTTTCAGTAGAGACAGGGTTTCTCTGTGTTGGTCAGGCTGGTCTCAAACTCCTGACCTCAGGTAATCCGCCCACCTCGGCCTCCCAAAGTGATGAGGCCGCTTCTCGGCCTTTTGGCTAAGATCAAGTGTGTGAGATCATAGGCATGAGCCACTGTGCCCAGCCATCCTGGCTATTTTTATATTTTTATATGTTTTTGTAGTGACAGGGTTTTGCCACATTGTCCATGCTGGTCTCAAACTCCTGGGTTCAAGTTATCCGCCCATCTCAGCCTACCAAAGTGCTAGGATTACAAGTGTAAGCCACCACACCTGGCCCTCAAAATTAACCTGTATAATCAATGCTAATAGGGATCCCAAAGAACAGCATAAGCTTTTTTAGAACCAGTCTTATAGCACAAGGATGCTCCCTCACTAATCCTCATAGATTACCATTTAGCAACAATGTGATGCAATGATATTTAATAGTTGATAGCTGCAGTAATTCACAGGGCAAGAGTTCAAGACCAGCCTGGGCAACATGGTGAGACCCCCATCTCTATAAAGCACTAAAAAATCAGCCGATGGTGACCCACGCCTGTAGTCCCAGCTACTTGGGAGACTGAGGTGGGAGGATCATCTGAGCCCAGGAGGTCAAGGCTACAGTGAGCCATGACTGTACCATGCACTCTAGCCTGGGTGATAGAGCAAGACCCTATCTCAAAACAACAACAACAACAATAATAATAATAATAGTAATTCATAGAACTATGAGAAGCTTTGTATATATAATAGGTATTGGGACTACTTGCCACCTACTAGTACTAGGCATCCAAGTAAGTTAAAAATACTTACTGAAGGCCAGGAACAGTGGCTTACACCTGTAATCCCAACACTTTGGGTGGGCAAGGCAGGCCGATCACTTGAGGTTAGGAGTTCAAGACCAGCCTGGCCAACATGGCAAAAACCTGTCTCTACTAAACATACAAAAATTAGCTGGGCATGATCGCACCCGACTGTAGCCCCAGCTACTTGGGAGGAGGAGTCATGAGAATCTCTTGAACCCAGGTGGCAGAGGTTGCAATTAGCTGAGATCGCGCCACTGCACTCTAGCCTGGGCAACAGAGCAAGACTCTGTCTCAAAAAAAAAAAAAAAACCTACTGAATGCTAAACCCTGCTACATATCTGCAAAACTTAAAAAAACATACTGGTACCCTACATAAATCATTTGGCTGTAGAAAAAATAACATTGAATAGAAATAAAATCTTACTGAAGCCAGCAAGAAGAATGACAGAGACTTGAATAATATGTACTGTTACAGAAGAATGTAAAAGAAAATTATGGGATGGGCGCAGTGGTTCACACCTATAAACCCAACACTTTGGGAGGCTGAGGTGGGCGGATCATGGGGTCAAGAGATCAAGATCCTGGCCAACATGGTGAAACCCTGTCTCTACTAAAAATACAAAAATAAGCTGGGTGTGGTGGCAGGCACCTGTAGTCCCAGCTACTCAGGAGGCTATTCAGGAGAATCGCTTGAACCCGGGAGGCAAAGGTTTCAGTGAGCCGAGATCACACCACTGCACTCCAGCCCAGCAACAGAGCAAGACTCCATCTTAAAAAAAGAAAAGAAAAGAAAAGAAAGTTCTGAACCATATGCATACTATAAGCCCACTTGAATAGAGTCAAACCTAACAACATTAATAAATACTCATGTCAAATTCATATATGCAAAGAAAAAACGGTATAGAAGAATATACCCCAAAACTATTGAAGCAAGTTACCAACAGAAAGACTTTACTGTTCACTGCATACTATTGTGTAATTTTTAATGTTTATAGAAAATCTTTATTGCTTTCATAATAAAAATTTATTTACTTTATTTTTTTTGAGATAGAGTCTTGCTCTGTCGCTCTGGCTGGAGTGCCGTGGCATGATCTCAGCTCACTGCAACCTCCGCCTCCCAGGTTGAAGCAGTTCTCCTGCCTCAGCCTCCCAAGTAGCTAGGATTACAGGCACCCACCACCATGCCCAGCTAATTTTTTGCATTTTCAGTAGAGACAGGATTTCACCGTGTAAGCCAGATGGTCTCGCTCCAGACCTCATGACTCGCCCCCACTTGGCCTCCCAAAGTGCTGGGATTACAGGCATGAGCCACCGCACCCAGCCTAAAAATTTCTTTAATTTTGCTAGCAGTAGAACTAGTTTAGAAAAATATTTCTCCAAGTTAGAGCAAAGCACAAATAGGTGACACTTACTAAATGTCAAAAGCTCTGACTTGCTTTAAGAAAAAAAAAAACACTTTCAGCAAAGAATATTAAGATTTAAAAAATATAAATGGGGCTGGGCATGTGGTCTCACACCTATAAGACTAGCACTTTGAGAGGCCAAGGTGGACGATCACCTGAGCTCAGGAGTTTGAGACCACCCTGGGCAACATGAGGAAACCCCGTCTGTACTAAAATACAAAAAATTAGCCAAGCATGGTGGCACATGCCTGTAGTCCCAGCTATGCGGGAGGCTGAGACACAAGAATTGCTTGAACCCAGGAGGCGGAGGAGCCAATATTGCACCACAGCACTAAGCCTGGGAGGCAGAGCAAGACTCTGTTTCCAAAAAAAAAAAAAAAAGAAAAAAAGAAACGGGTTCTTTGATGAGGTATCCTTATCAAGATAAAACGGGAAATACAAAAACTTGAATTTTTGAGATGGAGTCTCATTCTGTCGCCTAGGCTGGGGTGCAGTGGCAAGATCTCAGCTCACTGCAATTTCCGCTTCCCAGGTTCAAGAGATTCTCCTGCTGCAGCCTCCCCAACAGGTACACACCATCATGCTTAGCTAATTTTGTATTTTTAGTAGAGACAGGGTTTCACCATGTTGGCCAGGTGGGTCTAGAACTCCTGACCTCAAGTGATCCACCTGCCTCAGCCTCCCAAAGTGCAGGGATTACAGATGTGAGCCACCGTGCCTACCTAAATTGAAATTTTTTTTTAAATTCTGAAATAGGCATAAGCCAAGCTGCTTGACTTAACTTTGACAGCAATAGTGGCTCCTCTGTCTTCAGGCAGGCTGAGCAGGGCTCCTACACTCATTCACCTTACCCCCCTAGGCTGTCCATGGTAGTTCAGCGTCAGGTGACTGACTACACCACATCAGAACAGTGTTCTTATCAAGAAAAGAAAAAAAATTTTGCTGTACATAAGCAAGGCTATATAGGTAGATGCTTACCCAGAAAATAACTATCGCCAGGCCACGGGCAGTGGCCCATGCCTGTAATCCCAGCACTTTGGGAGGCCGCGGCGGGCAGATCATGAAGTCAGGAGTTGGAGACCAGCCTGACCAACATGGTGAAACCCCATCTCTACTAAAAACACAAAAATTAGCTGGGTGTGGTGGCATGCAATTGTAATCCCAGCTACTCAGAAGGCTGAGGCAGGAGAATCGCTTGAATCCAGGAGGCGGTAGTTGCAGTGAGCCTAGATTGCGCCACTGCACTCCAGCCTGGGCAACAGAGTGAGACTCCATCTCAAAAATAAAAATAAATAATAATAATAATAATTTTAAAAGTAATAATAATAATTTAAAAAGTATCTCCAGTGGTTCATCTACTCCAATAACAACTCTCTAGGCTTGGAAGTAAAATTTACTTTTCCCTTAAAAGGAAAGACGGCAGCAAATTAGGAGAGAGAGGTATCATATTTACTAAGAGAAGGTTCTGCATCAGTAAGTACTAGGAAAACAAAGGTTAGAAATGAGAGCAAAGAGTTCTTGGAATAAAGAAATTTGGTTATCACCTTCCACTAAACATTCTGTTTCTAAGGACTGCAAAAGGAAAAACGTAACAGATTTAAGTCTTAATCACAAAATTGCAACTTCGAAATTAACTTTTAAAAGACTAGAGTCACTCTATCTCCCTGAAAGCCTACTTAAACTCACAAGAATCTGCACATTCTTTCTATTGAACAAATAATAATAGCTACAATGTACTGAGAACTTACTATGTAGTAAATCCTATTACATTTAGTCACCCCAAACAACCCCATGAGGTAAGTACTGCAAGCATTCCATATTAGATGAGGACATCAGTCTTCTTAGAAAGTTTAAGAAAAATTCCCCACAATCTGGGAAGCAGAAGTAGCAATTCAAGCCCAAGTAGTCTTGATTTTAAAAGAATCCTCACTCTATCAGATTAAAATAAAAAATAAAAAAAAAAGACAAGCTTTTACTAATATAATTGCCATGTACTAACTGCTCAGAACTATGCCAAGCACAGTGCAAAGCATTTTAAATATGGTATTTTATACTTACGAAACGTCACAAGGTAGCTATTATTCTTATTTTACAAAAAATGAAACTGATGTTTACTTTCATTTCAAAAACAGTATCTTTACCCAAATCTCTGCAGCCAAGTAAAGGACAGAGAGAGGACTGGAAATAAGAGCGCTGACTTTCCAAGCCATATGCTCTTAATCATGAAGCTATAATGTTTATTGGGCACTTTGACGAAACAAAGAGTTTTCACAGTCATATTCAAGCAGTGTATTAAGAAAGAGGACAAGTATATTTACCAAGAAAAGCTTCTGCATCACTAAGTAGCAGAAAAAGAAAGGTTAGAAATGAGAGCAAATTTCCTGGAACAAAGAAATCTGGTTTACACTTAAATGTAATTTATACACAAATTATCTTAAATGACACATAATTTAATATGCATTACATTTTACTATCAGTAAAATAGGTTTATAAATACATATTTATATATATTTCAGTATATACATTATTTTGTCTATCAAAACAAAGTAAATATTTTCTTTAAATGCTATTTGTGCAAAGGTTTTAATTTATAATCTTCATTTCTGCTACTGAAGTAAGTGCACTGTTAAAGTATGATGTTCAATGAAATTTATTAAAGTTATCAATGACTATGTTCTCATAAGCAATTATGACCTGAAATCAAGAGGTTATCAATTAGCAGACAGCATTAATATAACCTTTATATAGGATTTCAGATATTCTAGAGTTAAGTCACATTGCCAAAAATTTATCTATAAACTAGGCAAAGTGGCTAAAATGAGAAAAGTCTACATACGTGTGTGTGTGTGTGTGTGTGTGTGTGTGTGTGTGTGTGTAATATATAAAGTATCTGTCCCGTCGTCCAGGCCAGGCTTGGTGGCTCACATCTGTAATCCCAACATTTTGGGAGGCCAAGGTGGGAGGATCACCTGAGCTCAAGAGTTCAAGACCAGCCTGGGCAAGATAGGGAGACCAAAAATACAAAAACAATTTAGCAAGGCATGGTGGTGTGCACTTGTAGTCTCAGCTACCTGAAAGGCTGAGGTGGGAGAATCACTTGAGCCCAAGAGTTGGAGGCTGGAGTGAACTATGATGGTGCCACTGCGTTCCAACCTGGGCTGCAGAGCCAGACTCTGTCTCCAAAAAAATAAAATATCTGTCCCACTGTATAAGATATAGTCTAAGTAATTTGACACATTTTAATAGTATAAACGTATATGCCAAATTATTATTCTCTTAATTGATGACAGGTAAACTTGTAACTTAAAAATGATATCCCCTATTTTCTTCCTTATAAATCAGTAATAATGGCCCAGAGAATTAGCTGCTTCTACCACCTTACTGTCAACACCAACATTAATCTGGAAAGGCTATGACATTAGTTACAGGGATGCTGAATTCAATACTTATGTTTAATTGTATCCTAACTAAAGCTAAGTATATCTGGTTATTCATAGATACTATCCTTGCCTTAGATAACCCCATTAGGGTAAATAACTGAATATGCAAAAGGTAAGAGTAAGCATATATTAACATTTGTAATGAACAGTTTCATAAATAATATCCGATGTGCCATGGTGTTGTTCACTTACAGTTCCAGCTACTACAGAGGCTCAGGCAGAAGAATCAAGCCTAGGAGTTCGAGAGCAGCCTATGCAACATACCAAGACTCAGAGCTCATAAATTAAATTAATAATACCCAATTTGCTACAAACAGATTCCCAGGGTAACCTTAGAAAATTATTTTATGAAATGTTTCCATACATCAAAGGCTAGTTATACATCCCCCCCCCCCCACAAAATATTCTTCTTAGGAATTCAAAAAGTTAAACATTTCAAGCAATTCACACTGAGTATCCCTAATTCAAAAATGCAAAAATCGGCCGGGTGCTGTGCTCACACCTGCAATTTCAGCAGTTTAGGAGGTCGAGGTGGGTGGATTACCTGAGGTCAGGAGTTCGAGACCAGCCTGGCCAACATGGTAAAACCCCATTTCTACTAAAAAATACAAAAATTAGCTATTGGAGGGGCTGAGGCAGAAGAATCACTTGAATCTGGGAGGCACAGGTTGCAGTGAGCCGAGATTGCACCACTGCACTCCAGCCTGGGCAACAGAGTGAGACTTCATCTTTAAAAAAATAAAACTATATATATACATACACATTTATATACGTAAAACACAAAAAATCAGAAATGCTACAAAAACTGAAACCTTTTGAGTGCTCACATAACATCAAAGGGAAATGCTCACCGGGACATTTTGGATTTTCAGATTTGGGATGTTCAATTCCTAAGTATATAAACGCAAATATTCCAAAATCTGAAAAAAAAATTGCAAACATTTCTGGTCCCAAGCATTTCAGATAAGTGATATGCAACCTAATTAAGCACTTCACCTAAATGTTAACATTTCAGAAACAACAAAAACTTTCTTCTGATTCTGCAATTATTTAAGCAAAAATAATTAGAAAATAAAATGAACAGTGACTACTTGATTCCTTTTTCTTTTTTTTTTTTCCAAGATGGGGTTTCACCATGATGGCCAGTCTGGTCTTGAACGCCTGACCTCAGGTGATCCACCCACTTCGGCCTCCCAAAGTGCTAGGATTACAGGCGTGAGCCACTGCGCCCGGCAATTCCTTTTTCTTTAATGGTAAAAGTAGAAGGATGTACAAACAACTATCCCTACTAAAAAGATTAGCAGCAGATCAGTCAAGAGATGATACCACAGAGCTGTAGTTTTATTTATTTATTTTTTTTTGAGATGGTCCTACTCTGTCCCAGGCTGGAGTGCAGTGGCACAATCTTGGCTCACAGCAACCTTTGCCTTCCGGGTTCAAGCAATTCTCCTGCCTCAGCTTCCCGAGTAGCTAGGATTACAGGTGCCTGCCACCGTACCAGGCTCATTTTTTTATTTTTAGTAGAGAAGGGTTTCACCATGTTGGCCAGGCTGGTCTTGTACTCCTGACTTCAGGTGATCCACCTGCCTCAGCCTCCCAAATGCTGGGATTACAGGCTTTAGCCACCACTCATGGCCAGAGCTGTGTTTCTTAACATTTGTATCGTGGGTTCCATCAAGAACCTGATGAAAGGCCAGGTGCTATGGCTCAAGCCTGTAATCGCAGCACTTTGGGAGGACGAGGCGGGCAGATCACGATGTCAGGAGATTAAGACCATCCTGGCCAAACTGGTGAAACCCTGTCTGTACTACTAATAAAAAAAAATCAGTCGGGTATGGTGGCGCGTGCCTGTAGTCCCAGCTACTTGGGAGGCTGAGGCAGGAGAATAGCTTGAACCCGGGAGGTGAAGGCTGCAGTGAGCCGAGATCACACCACTGCACTCCAGCCTGGCAACAGAGTGAGACTCTGTCTCAAAAAAAAAAAAAAAAACAATAAAATAAAAAAAGAATCTAATGAAAGCTATGGCTCCTCTCCACTGGACTTTCTGAGTAATATATGTGCCAGTGTTAATTAAGGAAAGGGGAAACTATGCTCAGAGTAAGGCAAGTGTTGTTTTAAAACTTTTCCCTTTTTGACTGTTTCATTATGTCATTTGCTTCTATTAACCAGCCTAAAATATGACCCAGTATGGAAAGGTGAACATGAAGACTGGTTTGTCTATGCTGACTTAATATACCTATTTTTTATTTTCTAGTAATCTGCTGATATACTTCCATAAACTCATTTTTTCTTCCCTAAACCTGAATGCTGTCTCCAATTTTAGAATGAAAATGACCAGATTTCTAAAAGAACATTATTTTCTATGGAAATCTTAAATGTCAGAGTTTCCTGTGCTCCTAAGAGATCCACAGAGACAGGAATTTCTGTTTTGTTCCCTGATATATTCTAACTGGCTAGAACAGAGGCCAACACATAGTAAGTATTCAATAAATACTGAATTAATTTTTTTAAATGTTCGACTCCTTGGTGGCCACTTGCCAGAAAATACATGAAGTTAAACACTCAGCACTCTACAGGTTATCACACAGGTAATATTAGTACCCTAAAAACTGAAAGGTCCACACCAGGACCCAAGAGAATTAAAAACACATGTTCACACGAAAACTTATATACAAATGCTCATAGCAACATTATTCACAATAAGCAAAAAGCAGAAATAACCCACATGTCCTCCAAATAAATAGACTGACAAGATGTGGTATCTTCATAAGATGGAGTATTATTCAGCAATAAAAAGGAGCATAGTATTAACGCTTGTTTTTTGTTTTGTTTTGTTTTGTTTTTTCCGAAACAGAGTCTCGTTCTTGTCCCCCAGCCTGGAGTGCAGTGGTACAAATCTCGGCTTACTACAACCTCTGCCTCCTGGGTTCAAGCAATTCTCTGCCTCAACCTCTTGTGGTTGGAATTACAGGAGCCTGTCACCACACCTATTTATTTTTTGTATTTTTGGGGTTTCACCATCTTGGCTAGGCTGGTCTTGAACTCCTGACCTTGTGATCCACCCGCCATGGCCTCCTAAAGTGCTGGGATTACAGGCATGAGCCGCCGCACCCAGCCAACACGTGTTATTTCTTTCACTTACGGGAAGTAAAAGAAATCAGACACAAAAGGCCACATATGTATTATAGGATTCCATTTACGGAAAATGTCCAGAATACACAAATCCTTACAGACAAAGTAAAAGCCAGGCTCAGTGTCTCAAGCTTGTAATCCAAGCACCTTGGGGGCTAACATAAAAGGATCACTTGAGCTCAGGAGTTCTAGACCAGCCTAGGAAACATAGTGAGCCCTCGCCACTACAAAAAATTCAAAAATTTGTTGGGCATGGTGGCACACACCTGTAATCCCATTTACTTGGGAGTCAGAGGCAGGAAGATCGCTTGAACCCAGGAGGTCGAGGATGCAGTGAACTATGGTCACGCCACTGCACCCCAGCTTGGGTGAGAGAATGAGGTATCTTCTCAAAAAAAAAAAAAAAAAAAGAAAAAGAAAAAAAATTTAGATTAGTTATTAGAGGGATAGAAGAAAGGGAAAACAGTGAATGACTGCTAATGGGTAAGAAGTTTCTTTCTGGGAATTTGGAAATGTTCTGGAATTAAACAGTAGTGATGGATAGCTGGGGATGGTAGCATATGCCTATGTCTCGGTTACTAAGGAAGTTGAGTGGGGAAGATCCCTTGAGCTGAAGAGTTCAAGGCCAGCCTAGGTAACACAGAAAGGCTCTAAAAAACAAACACAAAAAATTTAACAATAAAAAGCTTTTCAAAGATAGTATTTGATGGATGTACAAGCCTGTGAAAATACTAGAAATTTATGAACACTTTAAAAGGGTGAATTTGGTGAGGTGCACTGGCTCATGCCTGTAATTCCTACACTTTGGGAGGCCAAGAGAGGAGGATCATTTGAGCACAGGAGTTCAAGACCAGCCTGGGCAACACAGTGAGACCTCCACAAAAAATTTAAAAATTAGCTGGGCATGGTGTCACACACCTCTGGTCCCAGCTACCTGGGAGGCTGAAGCAGGATCATGTGAGCCCACTGAAGACCCAAGGCTGCAGTGAGCTGTGACTGTGCCACTGCACTCCTTCCTGGGCAACAGACTGAGGCCATGTCTCAAAAAAATAAATAAAAGGGTAAATTTTATGGTATGTGAATAACATCTGGTTTTTTAAAATTGAAAACAAAAACAAGTGAAAGGACTGCTCAACTCAATGTTCACTGCTCACTAATATGGGAAGGCTCACTAATGTGGGAAGGCTAAGAGTTGACAATCCCTTCATGGTCATACTCAGTTCCAATAATCCCATCTACCAACTAATCACAACAAAAATACTTCCTTAAAAGGAGGGAGGGGCCAGGCACAGTGGCTCACGCCTGTAATCCCAACACTTTGGGAGGCCACAAGCAGGTGGTTCACAAGGTCACAAGCTAAAGACCAGCCTGACCAATATGGTGATATCCCGTCTCTACTAAAAATACAAAAATATTAGCCAGGTGCAGTGGTGGGCACCTGTAATTCCAGCTACTTGGGAGGCTGAGGCAGGAGAATCACTTAAACCTGGGAGGCTAAGATGGCAGTGAGCTGAGACGGCAGCACTGCACTCCAGCCTGGGTGACAGAGCAAGACTCCGTCTCAAAACAAAAACAAAAAAGGAAGGAGGGCATCTGTGGAAGGAAATGCATCTGCAAGTTGCAGTAAGTAGAATATTCCCTTCATACCCAATCCATTGAAATCGGATCATCCCCATCTTCAAATATATTCCCAATACTACTAATCCTCCTCACCATCATCTCTCCCCAGGACTACCTTGACAGTCTTGTGACTGACCTCCCTATTTCCACTCTTGTTCCCATGATCTGTTCACTACCCAGCAGTCACTGTTTTTGAAAATGTTTATCACATCACTTCACTCAACACCCTTCAAAGGGTTCCTAACACATTCAGATTTTACTCAAGTCCTTACCATGTCCTACAAGGCCCTACAATTGTACTGGCCCTTTGTGACCCTCTCTGGCCTCCTCTCCTACCATTCCAGTCCTGATGGCCTTCTTCATGTTCCTTAAATATGCCACACTGAAACACGCCAAGCACATTACATCTCAGGGAATTTGCACTTGTTTTCTGCAGGGAATGGTCCTCCCCAAGAAAACTGAATGGCTCACTCTATCACTTGTTTCACATCATACTTAAATGTCATCTCGAAAAGGCCCGGCCAGGCACAGTGCCTCACACCTCTAATCCCAAGACTTTGGGAGGCCGAGGCAGGCAGATCACCCGAGGTCAGGAGTTTGAGACCAGCCTGGCTAACACGGTGAAACCCCACTTCTACTAAAATACAAAAAATTAGCTAGGTGTGATGGTGTGCACCTGGAATCCCAGCTACTCGGGAGGCTGAGGCAGGAGAATCGCTTGAACCCAGGAGGCAAAGGTTGCAGTGAGCTGAGATCGTGCCACTGCACTCCAGCTTGGGCAACAAGATTGAAACTCCATCTCAAAAAAGAAAAGAAAAGAAAAGGCCCTCTATCATCACCTAAAGTAACCCACCCTCTGACACTCTAACCTCCTGTTCTGATTCTGTATGATTTCTCTTCATAGCACTTACTACTATTTTTTTCTTATTGTGTGTCCACCATAGTAGAAAGTAAATTCCATGAGGTTAAGAACCTTGTTCTATTCACTGCTGCATCTTCAAAACTCAGAACAATGCCTGGCACAAGGAAGGTACACAATGTGTTCGATCACTGAATTCACTGGCTGACTTGGCAAAAACACATTCTTCAGAGACATATGTACTCATCCAGTATTTTTTTAGATTACAGTAAACAAAGATTTAGCATTTTGGACAGAAAACAAGTATTTTACAAGATTACCTGTTCATCAAAAGGACCACAAATTTATAGCACAAAATTTGCCATATTATGGATCTTAAATCCCTTCAAATACCACAGTCGCGAGGTTAACATTCACACCAGATTAACCAAGCTTCTGACTTCACCCTACCTACTCTCTTACTCTTACAACATCTTAACTAGCATGTCCAATGACAGAATGCTTCAAACGACAGTAACATCTATCTAATTTCCTAAGACAAAAACCTCCATCTTCCTCCTACCCCAGGACAAGTTACTAGGTCCTGAATTCTACTTCTTAAAGTCTCAGATTTATCATCTCTGTTCCCCTCCCACTGCATTAGTTCAGGCCCTTATTCATTTTCTACTTGGACTTCTTATCTGGAATTTCCATTCTTATATTCAGCTCTCCCCCTTTTTTGCAGTGGCCTGATCTCAAATCACTGCAACCTCTACCTCCTGGTTCAAGCAGTCCTGTCTCAGCCTCCTGAGTAGCTGGAATTACAGGCATGCACCACCATGCCCAGTTAATTTTATATATTTAAGTAGAGACGGGGTTTTACTATGTTGGTCAGACTGGTCTCAAATTCCTGACTTCAGGTGATCTGCCCACCTAGGCCTCCCAAAACGCTTGGATTACATGCATAAGCCACCACACCTGGCCTCAGCACTCCCTTTTTTAGGTGACAGAGTCTTGCTCTGTCACCCAGGCTGGAATGCAGTGGCACGATCTTGGCTGACTGCAACCTCCGCCTCCCGGGTTCAAGCGATTCTCTTGCCTCTGCCTCCTGAGTAGCTGGGACTATAGGCGCATGTCACCACATCCCGCTAATTTTTGTATTTTTAGTAGAGACAGGGTTTTACCATATTGGTCAGGCTGGTCTTGAATTCCTGACCTCGTGATCCACCCGCCTCAGCCTCCCAAAGTGCTGGGATTACAGGTGTGAGCCACCATGCCAACCCTCCCTTTTGATACATTCACTACAGTACTACCAAAGTGATTACGATGCAAATCCAGTATCATTACTCCTTAAACTTTCAGGCCAGGTTCGGCGGCTCACACTTGGAATCCCAGCACTTCAGGAGGCCAAGTCGGGTGGATCACCTGAGGTCTGGAGTTCAAGACCAGCCTGGCCAACATGGTGAAACCCCGTCTCTACTAAAAACACAAAAATTAGCCGGGTTGGTGGCGGACGCCTATAATTACAGCTACTCAAGAGGCCAAGGCAGAAGAATTGCTTGAACCCAGGAGGCGGAGATTGCGGTGAGCCCGAGATTGCGCCATTGCACTCCACCCTGGGCAACAAGAGCAAAACTTCAAATCAAAAAGAAAAAGAAAACTTTCAATGGTTCCATATAGGTTTCAAAAGAGTTTCCCCCTTGTCACCCAGGCTGGAGTGCAATGGCATGATCTCGGCTCACTATAACCTCCACCTCCCATGTTCAAGCAACTCTTCTGCCTCAGCCTCCCTGATAGCTGAGATTACAGATGTGTGGCACCATGCCCTGCTAATTTTGTATTTTTAGTAGAGACAGGGTTTCACCCTCTTGGCCAGGCTGGTCTAGAACTCAGGTGATCCACCTGCCTCAATCTCCCAAAGTGTTGGGATTACAGGCATGAGCCACCACGCCCAGCCAAGAAAATTTTCAACTTACAATTTCCAGATAACTTGACCTTGTTTTGTTCATTTTCCAGTATGTTATCCTCTATCTGAAAAACTCTCTTCTTCCCATCTTTGCCTAGCAAAAGCCTTCACATTCAGCTTAGATGTCAACTCCACCAGAAAACTTTCCATAGTTCTCTGATTTAGATGTCCTCTTCTATCCTCCCATAGCATTTCCTACAATTATTTCATGTTGGAATACTCTTATAAACCAATATGCTGTGAGTTTTGCTTTATTTATCTGCATCTTCTACTACACTGTGAGTTCCTCAAAAGCAGGTTAGATACCTTACCCACCTTCATTCCCTATTACCTGATACACGGAAGAGGCTGTTGTTAAATGAATGATTTATGAAAGAGGGATGAGACAGAAGGAAGAGGAGGAAGAAGAAACGATACAGGGAAGGAAAAATGGGGAAAGAGGGGAAGGAACTGACAAGAGTGGATAGGGAGAGAAAGAAAGGTAAAAGGGGGAGAGAAGGAGAACATGTACACACACACAGGGCATTAAAAGAGTGAATACTTGTAAACAATCCATTATTTTCATGTGGCAAAAGCCAGTCATTATTGAAGAAAGAAAAGTATATCTGAAAAAGCCAATCTACGCAGAGTCTAAGCATAACCATCCTTTTTTTTTTTTCTGAGATGGAGTCTCCCTGCCACCCAAGCTAGAGTGCAGTGGTGCCATCTTAAACTCATGGCAACCTCCACCTCCTGGGTTCAATCGATCCTCCTTCCTCAGCCTCCTGAGTAGCTGGGAATACAGGCATGCACCACCATCCCCAGCTAATTTTTTTGTACTTTTAGTAGAGACAGGGTTTCACCATTTTGGCCAGGCTGCTCTCAAACTCCTGACCTCAAGTGATCCACTGGCCTCAGCCTCCCAAACTGCTGGGATTACAAGCATGAGCCACCGTGCCCAGCAAGGTATAACTACCTAAATCACTCGTCTTTTAAAGATTCTGGTATGTCCAGCCCATTTTAATTGAAAATTTACTGCTATGTAATGAGAGATGTTGATAACATGTACAATACACACGCAGAAAAAAATTTTTAGTTAAAAAAAAAAAGTAAAAATCAACCTGACATGTAAATCTTGGAATTATTTACAAACTTTAATAAGCTACTATCTTGTGATAATGTGGTACCACTGATTTTTATTTTATCTATTTATTTATTTACTTTTTTTTTTTTTTTTTGGAAACAGAGTTTCACTTTTTTCGCCCAGGCTAGAGTGCAGTGGTGTGATCTCAGCTCACTGCAACCTCTGCCTCCCGGGTTCAAGTGATTTTCCTACCTCTGCCTTCCGAGTAGCTGGGATTATAGGCGTATAATGCCCAGCTAGTCTGTATTTTTAGTTGAGAAGGGGTTTCACCATGTTAGCCAGGCTGGTCTTGAACTCCTGACTTCAGGTGATCCTCCTGACTTGGCCTCCCAAAGTGCTGTGATTACAGGCATGAGTGACCGCACCCAGCCGGTACCACTGATTTTTAAAAGTCTATCAAGCGCATGAAAAATAAATTCAACTTGACACCAACATCATGATCTATATTACAGCACAATTTCCTTTTGTATTACAAATCATATTCCTCAAAAACACACTGGGAAAATATTACAAGATAGCATATATTAGTCAGTAATGGGAATGTATTTATTTATATAAATTCTTAAACGCAGTACACAGGAAAATTGCTAAAACATGTAACACTTAAAACAGCATTTTTTTTTGAAACTTTAAAACAACTAAAAAGTATTATACATAGTCTTCAATCACCTCAATATACTGTCAGTTAATAAAATTTATAGATCTGTTGTTAATACAACAGACAATTCAAACTTAAAAGCTTGCTCCAAAGTACAAATATGTTTGCTAAAATCCAATAAATGGCATAAAACCTTTTATGGCTCAATGATCATCGTAATACAGAAATTACAGCGGCATGGTGACTCTCCCCTGTAATCCTAGCAATTTGAGGAGCTGAGGTGGGCGAATCACTTGAGCCTAGGAGTCCAATACCAGCCTGGGCAACACAGCAAAATCTCATCTCTACAAAAAATACAAAAATTAGCCAGGTGTGCCTTTAGTCCCAGCTACTCAGGAGGCTGATGTGGGAGGATCTCTTGAGCCCAGGAGGCGGAAGTTACAGATCCCACCAGCCAAGGCAAAAGAGTGAGAGACTCCAATTCAAAAAGAAAATGAAAAAGAAAGAAAGAAATTGGGAAACACAGAAAAAGAAAGAAAAGTTAAGCCTAACATAATCAACATTAAATAAATTCTGAATTGCAATTTTTCCTAAAGCAAAATACAAATTACAAGAAGCTTCTCATCTTTTATCACACAAGAAATAAACTTGTAATAAACAAGCTAAGTTTTTAGTACTAATGATTACCAGCAGATTCTCTAAGAGAAGATTTGCTATACTTATAAAAACAGGAAGTTCTTACACAAAGTTAGAAATTTATTTTAGTAACTCTTTTTTCTTTTAACATTAAAAGTACCTTTTTAAAAAAGGCAGTAAGAATGGAAATGCTGAGCAATTAAAATTAGTAGTTCTAAAATGATACCAAAAAATTTGCATTTGGCTGGTATTACCAGGAAACTTTTAAGGCTAAAGTTTCCAACATACTTTCATTTTTTTAAACAGGCTAGTTAAAAAAAAAAAAGGAAACGAAAGGAAGAAAACAAATTCTAATCTCAAAGACTTTCAACTTAACTACATTTCTTTTAACCAAACATTTACAGAGCACCTAAGAAGTGACAGGCACTACAACACTGGGACCTGTGCCAGATTACATTTGCTCCAAACTAAACTTTTTATTTATTCAGCTTCTTAACTTTTTCTATGTAATTCAACCCAAAACTTTTCTTAAGAAATTCTCATCCAACACCAAGGTGCATGTATAAGTTACCTAATAAATGCACTTTTCACTGTTTTACACAGGTCCCGAGAGTTATAGCTAGGATTTGTGACTAATAAAAGGGATTCATTCCTGAAACATCACTATGCTGTTTTCAATTTACATGAAAGTGAGATAGGAATAAACTGTTTCAGGTAGTTTGCAGAATCTCAAACTCAAAACGAGAAAACATTAAAAAAACTGGACTAAACTTAATTACTGTGTATAGTAGATCAAGCTTTAAGTAGCCACAGCTTTTTCTTTCTTCTGTAAACACAAGTTTTACAAATCTTAATTTGGATACAGTAGTGTCAAAGCAGTCTTGATTCTGAAGACAAGTGAAATATTTTTTAAATAGTCCAAAGGAACTGTCAAAAGTAGACAACTTTTATATTCTAACATGCTCTCTGTTGCATTTCTACACTTGTGAATACACTCTACTTTTAAAGCACTTCTGAATTTGCAATGGATGAAAAAAATATAAGCTAGTGTCTAAGTTCCACCAGTTGAATCTACACTTTTCAAAAATCTAATTTTATTCTAGTATGTGCTAAAAAAAAAAAAAAAAAGACAGCATTCATATACATATTCTCTAAAGTAACAAAAAAAAAAACCTGTACTTTTATCGTTATCATTTCTTCCAACAATTAAGCAAGTTGTTTGATCCTACTCTCCACTCAGTTAACATGCTTACACCTAAGAGGAAGCTGGCCATCAGTTTTCCACACATCACAATGCAACAGAGCCTCTAACTTATTTGCAGACCAACCAGATCAATAAAGAAAAATAAACTATATAACCCCAAGTCCTTGGAAATGCAAGAAACAACTGCCATCTCTGAACTGTGAAAAGATCACTAAAATTCTCTTTTAAAATCTTTCAATTAAGATTATTTTTGTGACTAGTCAAAGAGTTTTCTGCTAAAATTTTACAGTACTGTTTACACAACAAACGAGATTTTCTTTCATCAGTGTAACTGATAGAACCACAATACAGTTCAGTTTCTAGAGTCAGATTACCTGACCTGCTTTTTATTTTACCTTTTAAAACACTTTAATTCATACCGTTATTCTTCTCATTCCCTACAAAAAGAGGCGTTCAATATGGGAGAACCATCTTCAGTTGACATAACCTATAACTGCCTCGAACTCCACAGCAAAGCCCGAGAGCTGACCCTGATGTCTTTCTGCGGAAGGGCTCGGTAACCAAGCCACCAAACACACCTTCCTCTGCAAAACTCGGAAGCTCCACACGACGACCTCGTCCAAACCCCCTACTTCCCGAATTCGATAACCCCAGAGGTTCGTTTTCTGCTGGAAATCTTACCTTCATGATGACTCTGGGACCGAGATATCCTCTAAAACACCAGGTTCACCTGCACCTGGAGGGGAAACAAAAGACACCCAGTCAACACCACAGGCACCCCTCTGCACTGGCGGAGGCGGAGGCGGAGGGAAGGAACCCAGCGACACCCGAACCCCGAAGAAAGAGCCGCACCAGGGCGCCAGCCCCGAACCATCACACGCCAACTCGGGGCTCCCTCTGGCCCCGCCATCCCCGCAAACCCAGCCACCTACACAGCTCGGCAGCTTCCCGTCCCCATTGTCGAGACCCGTCGGAGTTCCCGTCTACGACAATGACGCCATTTCTGTCAGAGAAGAAACTCACAACAAGCCCGGCGTCCGGCGCAAGGCCGGCCGCTCTCCCCGAGGGCCTCGGCGCCCACCCAAGCGAGTTCGCGCCCCCACGGGCCGAGTCGGAGCGGGAGGCCAGCCGGGGGCCGCCGAGGGGCCAGGAGGGCCTGTGGGCCGCGGGCAGGACCGGCCCGCCGCAGAGCCTCTGCCCACGTCCCGTTCAGGGCGCAGACCCGACAAGTGGGAGCGGAATCAACATCTGGCCCCTCCGCGGGGACAACGTGAGGGCCGAGGGCCCCGAAAGCGGCACAGCCCCTACCCTGCCCGGGCCCCCCACCGCGGCCGCTAAACCGCTGAGTGTGCGGCCGCCCAGCCAGGGGGCGGCTCGGACACGGCGACTGCGAGGGGTGGGGGCTCCCGGGAGGCCGAAGCCCCGAATACGGCCGCCGCAGGGACCACCACCGCGATCTTCTCTGCTCCTCGGCTGGGCCCAGTGACTCCCAAAAGGACCCCCCCTTAGGAGACCACGAAAGCCCCAGATAATGTCCCTACCTTCCTCGGAGGCGAGATCTGACCCTGGCACGTCCAGAGTCCCCTCTCTCCTCCTCCCCCCCAAAACCAGCAGGCCCGGGGGAGAGATGGGGAAGAAGGGCGGCGGGTCCAGCGGCTGCTGAGGCAGAGGCTCCGGCTCCTCCTCCTCCCGCGGCGGCGACTGGTACCTTTGTTTGGCGGCCGCTCGGGCTCCCTGGTTGGGGGGAGGGGGACGACGAAAAATCCCTCCCGGACTGGAGGTCCAGGCCCCCAATCGCGCTGCCCTCCAGAGGACGGCGGCGATGGACCCTCTGCAGCTCCCTCCGGGCAAAGGTCCAGGCGGTGGCCGTGGCGGCGGCAAGCTGAAGCTCAAGAGTCTCCCTCCGCTCCGGCTACCGAGCTCCTCACTCCGGACTCGACTGACGGGCAAACATCGCTTCCCCCCCCAACTCGAGGTCCCCCCGCCTCCTTTCTCCCCTCCCCTAGATTTTTCCCCCTCCCCTACCTCTTTCCCGGATGGCCTCTTAGACGACCTTGGATTGGTTAAAGTTCTTTAGCACCCACCTATACACTGTTCCTATTGGTCCCTGGATACAAACAACGACGCCATTTTCCCACCAGTTCTATGGAAACAGAAAGTTACGCCTCAAAGCTTCCTGGGAAATGGAGTCCAGTCTCTTGGGCCAACGCGCAAATCTTCGTCCGCGAGAACTGCAAGGCCCTCAATGCCCCGCGCCTGCGTGGGACCAGAGGGGGGAGGTGAAAGGGGCGGGGCAACAGAGCAGTGGGGAGGCGGCAACGACGCCTGCGCAGTGTGACCGGGATGGCGCATTTTCTTGCACCGAGTAATGCGGTGTCGCTGGCGGCTGAGGAGGGTGGAGAGTTCTGTGGTGAAGTAGTGGGGGGGATTCATGTAGGCAACAGGAAGAGCCTATGTCCACACTATAAAGCAGGAAGTTGATGCGTGGGGCTGCTACTCCCGAACCGGCGGCGTCAAAGTCGTGATATCATCGTTCAACCGTAAGCGGCAGTGGCGGCTGCCGGGGGGAACCCGGATGGGAAGGAGGGCGGGGGAGGCTGGGAGGCGGGGCGGAGAGGAAAGAAAGAAAGGAGAGTGAGGACCCGGATGCTGAACCGGATTGTGTATGAATTTTCCATCCCCTCGCTTGAAGCGGGGAGGAGGAAGGGTGGCCAAGTGGGGCGGAAGGGGGCATCTGAGCGAGGAGGAAGCAGAAGCCTTACCGTTTCTCCCCGCTCAGGGCTCTGCGCTAGCACTGTGAATGTTTGCAGCTCTTTGCCCAGCCGCTGTGGAAAATCAGCTTCGAAGTGATTCACATTCACTGCTTATATCAGGCAGCTTCTTTCAGATCCATCGCTCTCTCCCGGAGTTTGAGTGGAAGGATTCAGTTTGCGCTTCACATTTGTATGTCTCTGTTTAGCCATTCTAAAGCCAAGCCCTTCTCTTTACAAAGAAAAACCGTTTGTATGGGATGTTCACTTTTTATATGCAAGATTGTGTGCCCTGGTTTTATCGTCTAATGCGTTAAAAGGCGCTTTCGTTTCTTCACGGATGTTGAGCGCCGACCATGTGGAAACACGGGTTGCCTCTGCCTTCGCAGACTTGCGCCTGGCGAGACGGATCGACGCTGAACAAAACAATGAAATTACCGCAGTGACAGTGCCACAGAGTAGAGTTCCGCGGTGATAGGAGAATGTGAACTAGGGAATTTGGCTTATTTAGGGAAAGATGGGAAGGCTTTCTTGAGCAAGTGAAGATCGAACTGAGAGCTGAAGGGCTGGCAGGAGTTAGGAAAGAGAAAAGGAAAGGACATTCCAGACAAAAAGACTAATTTGTCGGAAAGCCTTATGGCTGAAGGGGGCTTTTCCAGTATGAAGAACTGACCCTCGAGAGGTGGGGTCGGGGGGAGTGTGAAAGCTTATAGGCTTTGCAGAGGAGTTTTGTTTTTGTCCTAGGAGCAGTGGGATATCTTCCAAGGAATCTCAATCAGAAGGGAGAGATGACTCAGATTGCAATGTCATTCCTGGCTGAAGAGTAGAGGAAGCGGAAAAAAGAGTTAAAGAGGCAAATGCAGGGAGCCGGAGGAGGCTATTGCAGTAGTAGTTCACATGGTGAAAAGACTGAAGTGTTTGTATTAATCTTTATGGATTCACTCTTTGAACAAATTTCTGGCAGCTTTTTAATTTTGAAAGTGAGAAGTTTCAGACTCTTACTGAGGTTTTCTGTAGTTTATTAACTCTAAAAGGAAACTAATAGAGTTCATGTAACACACTATTGCATCTTTACATTCAAGTTTAGTACATGATAGCTGAAATTTCCAGTTGTGATAAATTGGGAAATCCTTTGAGTTAAAAGAAAAACAAAGGCGGGTAAGAGTATATGTCATGGTGGGTAGAATCTCTCAGACTTGTAAGACCTTGACACAAGGCAAATTGGTTGTTGATACCTAGAAAAATTGAGGTTCTTACGTTTTCATACCACTGAAAATACTTGTATGTAAACATTCTCTGGGAAAGGAAATTGACTTAAGTGAATATTCTTAAACATCTCTAAGTGAGCAAAGGAAATAATACTTTTTAAAAAAAAAGCATAATTCGTGTTTTAAGTTGAAAAATAACCACAAAGCTCTAAGAATTGAAACAAAGATTACCTCTGATTTCTATGCAACAGGTACACCTGTTAGAGATCCCGACAAAAAAGGCAATTCTGAAAGTGGATCTCATTGATTTTTAAGTTCAATCAAATGTGTTGTGGAGGCTGTGAGAAAAGATACAGAGACGATTGTTGCTCCCAACCTAGTTGAGAAAAGATAGGTGCTAGTACTCAAATAGAGAAGTATATGAGACGCTTTTTAAATTCTACCTTTAATGGTGTTCAATAATCTTTTACTTAAGCCATTATTCTTACTGCTTTGCATCTTCTTTTTTTAATCCCTGATAAGAAGATACCATGTTAGAGATCAAATCATATAAGTATTTTGATTATTTTGCTTATTTGATTCTTTATGAGCCTTTTTTTCCTTGTGATGTGTTTGGTATTAATTGCTAGTCAAGGTGGGTGTAGACATTTTTCTTATGGGATGTTTCACTTTGAATTCATGTTGTTAAAATGATTTCTTTTGGTGGCGTGCTGATTTTTTATGATTGTTTCATATAGGTAATCAAGAACAGACTACAAGCAATATGCTTTTCCATCCCGAAGAGTAACCTCAACTATACACTAGTTTCATGCTTTAATTTTGATTTGTAATCTGCCTTCAATAAAGAGTTAAGCTAGTGGAATTTATGTTTTTTCTTATTATAACACAAACATGAATATTTGTCTGCTTGGCATTGAAGGGTAAAGATATTCCATAGCTGAGGATCTTAATCTGAGGTGCATATAAAGGATTCAGGGACTACGTGATCCCTGAGAAGTTATATGTAAGTCTTGGCTGTGCATACATTGGTGTTGCAGTGTATTAGCACATACACAGGCTTTTTTTTTGGAAGATTCATAGCTTTCATCATATTGTCAAAAGGTTCCTGTGACCCATAAGGTGGTTTACACCATGGGGAAGCATCAAAGTGCTTGCACAGTTGATAGTTATATGTGTGTGTTATTATTTCAGCCATCCATTATGTGCCTACCAACTGCCTAACAATGCATACATAATGTAGAAGTTTTATTCTTTTCTCCTATTGCCATATTACACATCTCCTTCCACAGCAGAAAAACAGCTACATGACAGAGACAATGTGGTTCAAACCGTTTTACCCTTGTATTCATTGAGTGCTACAAAACAGGAACATTAAATTCCTGATTGTCACCAGATTAGGTAGTCTCAGCACTTCTACACTCATAATTGTGCTGGAAAAGTGGAATGCTAGCACTAATAATTAGATTTTGGTCTGGGGGGTTTTATTTGTTTATTTTTACTTGTATAAATTTATGGGGTACAAGTATAGTTTTATCACATGCATAGATTGCATAGTAGTGAAGTCCGGACTTTTAGGGTGTCCATCACCCATATATTGAACATTGTACCCATTAAATAATCTCTCATCATCCACCTCCCTCCCACCTTCTCACCCTTTGGAATCTCCATTGTCCATCATTCCATACTCATGTCCATGTATACATATTATGTAGCTCCCATTTATAAGTGAGAAGATGTACCATTTGCCTTTCTATGTCTGACTTGTTATTAAGGTAAGGGCTATTCATCCATTTTGCTGCAAATGACATGATTTCATTTTTTTTAATTGGCTGAGTAACAATTCATTGTATATATACCACATTTTCTTTATTCAGTCATCTGCTGATGGACACTTAGGTTGATTTCATATCTTTGCTATTATGAATAGTGCTGCAATAAACACACAAGTGCAAGATGTTGGACGTTTTACTTTTGTGGCACGTTGTCAGTATTTACTCAGGATCTTCAGATTTGCTTGGCTGTATGTGTATGAATCAGTGTGTTTGTTTACTGAAATATATGCAAAAGTCTTTTGATTTATAATATAAATCCAAAAAAGTCAATTCTGCTAAGTATATTTTACATTTTTTAATTTAATGCCAGCAAGAAGTTACAGTACTAGAATTGCCTTACCCCTGAGAGTGTCAATGATGAGACCGTAGTATCAAGTGACTGGGCTATAACAGATGAGTTTTATTACTTAACATTATGAAGTACTAGGGCACATTTAAAAATCGAAGAACACTGTTGAATCCCCATCTCTACTAAAATACAAAATTTAGCTGGGCATGGTGGCAAGCACCTGTCATCACAGCTAGTCAGGAGGCTTGCAGGAGAATTGCTTGAACCCAGGAGGCTGAGGCAGGAGAATTGCTTGAACGCCGGAGGCAAAGGTTGCAGTGAGCCAAGATCGCACCACTGCACTCCAGCCTCGGCAACAGAGCAAGACTCCATCTCAAAAAAAGAAAAGAAAAGAAAGAACACATCCTCACTTAGTAGTAGCCCACACCCCCTTAGTGGTGTTATAGTCTGTTACCATGTAAGCAGCCTACTTCCAGTTGCCCTAACATTCTCAAGCAGCTGTATCAGAATCATACAAGATGCATGTTAAAATTGAAGATTTCTAAGTCTCTGGCCCAGACTTAGTGAGTCAGAAAAAAAGTACCTTTGAATAATCAGAATAACGCAAAGTACATGAACTCATCTGTATTTTTCATTCAAAAAAGTGGCTCTCACTCAAGCAAATATATTCTTATGCTTTATATTCTAGCATACTGAGATAACTTTCTAAAGTGCCTTCCAATTCCAAAATTCAGTAATCTGCAAGTGATTGAACAGCCCTAACCACGAACTGCCATTAGATGCCATACTACTTCTAGCGTTTTTGTTGTATCTGCAGTGAAGCCAAAAGTTGGTTAGAAGCGGGCTCATGATCCTAGAGACTAAGTCATAGTCCCAAGAAGCAAAAGAAAGAGGACAAAAGTAATAAACTTACCAAAATGTGCCAAAGATGCCAAAGCAATTAGAAAAAGATTCCTAATATGAGGACAATAAAAATAGAAATAGATATTTACAAAGAAACAAAGTAGAGATTCAGCAATACCGGGAGATCCTAGGAAGACCATGAGTGATATTCTAGGAAATATTGGAAATAAGGCAGATTTCAGTATAAAGGGGAATGTTTAATAAATATAATTGCATTTGAGTTAATGCATATATTAAATCAGAATCTCTGAAATGGATTGATTGTAGAGAAACTACTAGGGAGAAGGAGAGAATCCCTTGTAAGTTTTAAATACGTAAAACATACCGATCTTAATGCTCATTTAAAAAAGGATATGTTTACTAATTAGTGTAATCAGTTAAATATAGAGGTATCTTTCCAATTCTTTGGATTTGTTTTGACATTTGCCATCAACAAAGTAAACCTTTCATGGTTGATTAAAATAGAGAAGGCTTAATATAAGTTAGATGACTAAGAAAACAACTTAAAAACGAAGAGAACTCTTTGACCAATATAATCACTTGAATGAAGAATTTTTCAATTGAGATATAATTTACATGCCACCCATTTAAAGTGTACATTTCAGCAGTTTTTAATATATTTACAGGGTTGTGCAACCATCACCACAATTTAATTTTATAACATTTTGATCCCCCCAAAAAAGAAACCCTGTACTCCTTAGCAGTTAGTCCCTATTCCTAACCACTAACCTACTTTGTGTCTCTGTATATGGCCTATTCTGACCATTTCATATAAATGGAATCATATAATATGTAGGCTTCTTTCACTTAACATGTTTCAAAGGCTTCATACATGTAGAATCTTTTTTGCGTTTTTTGTTTTTTTCAGTCTTGCTTTGTCGCCCAGGGTGGAGTGCAGTGACACAATCTTGGCTCACTGCAACCTCTGCCTCCTGGGTTCAAGCAATTCTCCCGCAGCCTCCCGAGTAGCTGGAACTACAGGTGCACACCACCATGCCTGGCTAATTTTTGTATTTTTAGTAGAGACAGGGTTTCACCATGCTGGCCAGGCTGGTCTCGAACTCCTGACCTCGCGATCCACGCACCTCGCCCTCCCAAAGTGCTGGGATTACAGGCGTGAGCCACCACGCCTGGCAATAGAATATTCTTTTTAAACCAAACTGGATGTCTGTCTTCTCACAAACACCTTGAAATACAAAGTCCTTTGCAGTTTGACACTCAAAGATGATTAGTTTGATGTGATCTTTATGTTTCTCCTTTTTGACAGATTAGCTTTGAAGTTTAAATCCAATGGAGAAGACTCAAGAAACAGTCCAAAGAATTCTTCTAGAACCCTATAAATACCTACTTCAGTTACCAGGTAATACTTCAGTTGTAGTCAATATAGGGTCATTTTCATACAGTAGTGGTCATTCAAATGTTAGCAAATGGAAAAGGTTAGACTTGCTAGGTGTTGAGATTTTCTATTTAAGGTGATACATATGAGAAAAATGATCTATAGAACTTTATAATTTTTCATTATTAAAAGGTAATTTTTGCCAGGTGCAGTGATGTACACCTGTTTCACATCTACTCAGGAGACTGAGGCAGGAGGATAGCTTGAGCCCAGGAGTTTAAGGCTGTAGTGCACGATGGTCACACCTGTGAGTAACCACTGCACTCCAGCTCGGGCAACATAGTGAAACCCCATCTCTTAAAAAGAAAGGTAATTTTTGAAGGCACCCTTTAGAAAATATCCAATTATTTAACATACCTTTAAAAATAAAAATACTTAAAACATTTTGGTATCTCATTGGAGGTTTATTCTTTATGGATATTACGCATTCAAATCCCCCACTGTTTAGGTATTAGAGGAAGTTAATGCAGCTTTGTTTAACAATAGAACACTTACCATCTATGTTCAAGTTTACCTTCTATGTCTGTTTTCCAATATCTCTCACATACACCACATTTCTTATACTGCTAGTTTCTTTGAGAGCCAAATAATAATGTGACTAAAATCACAGTATTTGGAAGCGTAGCCTACCCTTTTTCTTTTTTTTTTTTTTTTTTGAGACAGAGTCTTGCTTTGTCACCCAGGCTGGAGTGCAGTGGCACGGTCTTGGCTCACCACAACCTCCGCCTCCCAGGTTCAAGTGATTCTCCTGCCTCAGCCTCCCAGGTAGCTGGGACTACAGGTGTCTACCACCATGCCTGGCTAATTTTTGCATTTTCAGTAGAGATAGGGTTTCATGATTTTGGCCAGGCTGGTCTCAAACTCCTGACTTTGTGATCCGCCCGCCTCTGCCTACCAAAGTGCTGGGATTACAGGCATGAGCCACCGCACCCAGCCGCATAGCCCACTTTATTCCTGTATAAGGGTGTGTCACCTGGATGTGCCTTCATACCTCATGTGTATATGTGTGTTTTTGTTTTATTTTGCTTTTTTAAAAACTTGTATGGAAATGATAAGCAAAAACTCATGAATGTAATACAAAGGAGTTCTTGTAATTAAAAATTCTTTATAAACCAATTACGTATAACTTAGGATATTATTTCTCATAGAAATAATATAGTCCAGCTGTGGTGGTCCACACCTGTATTCCTAGCACTTTGAGAGGTCAAGGCAAGATTGCTTGAGACTAAAAGTTTGAGACCACCTTGGGCAACATAACAAGTCCCCCTCTCAATTTTAAACATTTTTTTAAAAAAAGAAGAAATAATATAAAATTTGGTAAATTATTTGACAAGCATAAAAACCTATTTAGCCCATAATGTGACTAAACTCTTACGATGCTCTCAATTGAATCTCAATAGACATGTTTTCATTTCTGTGCTAAAGTACACACCTTTCTTTATGACCACACTTCTGTGGTAATGTGTGCATTTCTGTTCTTCATGAGCCTGGCAAGGGTAAAAGCCAAAAGAATGCTAGCTCCTGTGTCATTTTTATTTTGGCAGACCCTAATAAAGACTTGCCTGCTAATGTCAATGCATCAAAAGAATGAAGGAAAGACAGAAGTGGAGAAAAGGATTTTCTGAAATTAGTAAAGAAAATGATTTTTACTTTTAGATTCTTCACTTTTGCTGTCATCTTATGCTTATGTTTATTTATTTGCCCTAGTGTAGGGCCCTAGATGAGGTGAAGGGTGGGATTAGGGAGAGATGAAGTTGGCAGTGAAAGAAGAGCTCCAAAAAGAGAGACAGTAATGTTTAAAGAGGAAGCAGTAATCTTTTAATTTTGAGAGATCTCTGTGATTAGCCTCAGTGTTAGAAATTATTTGGAAACTTAGCCAGGCAAGGTGGCTCATGCCTGTAATCCCAGCACTTTGGGAGACCAAGATGGGCAGGTGGCTTAACCTCGGGAGTTCAAGACCAGCCTGGGCAACATGGCAAAACCCTGTCTCTACTACAAATGCAAAAAATTAGCCAGGCATGGTGACAGGAGCCTGTAATCCCAACTACCTGGGGGAACTGAAGTGGGATGATCACCTGAGCCTGGGAGGTTGAGGCTGCAATAAGCCAAGATCACACCACTGCATTCCAACCTGGATGACAGAGGGAGACCCTGTTTCAAAAAAAAAAAAAAAAAAAAATTGAGGAATTAAAAGTATCAGGCTAAACACTAGCATGTCATCAGAGGAGGAAAAATATTAAAACTGTAATACATCACAATTAAGCCATGTATGTACTGTTTTCTATATAACATTAAGAAGTAAATGAGACTCCACATTGAGGCTGTTTTTCATCTCCAAAAAATGTGTTTAAGTGATATAGGCCAGGTGCAGTGGCTCACACCCCATCACTTTGGGAAGCCAAGTGGGGCAGATTGCTTTTGAACCCAGGAGTGTGAGACAAGCCTGGGCAACATGGCAAAACCCTGCCTCTACAAAAAATAAATAAAAATGAAATTAGCCAGGCATGGTGGCTTGTAGTCCCAGATACTTCGGGAGGCTTTAGCGTAGGAGATCAAGGCTGCAGTGAGCTGATTGTGCCACTGCACCCCAGCATGGATGACAGAGCGAGACCCTATCTCAAAAATAATAGGCCAGGTGCAGTGGCTCACACCTGTAATCCCAGCCCTTTGGGAGGCCAAGGCAGGTGGATGACTTGAGGTCAGGAGTTTGAGACCAGCCTGGCCAACATGGTAAAACCCCTATCTCTATTAAAAATACAAAAAAATTGGCCAGGCGAAATGGCTCACGCCTGTAATCCCTACACTTTGGGAGGCCAAGGCGGGTGGATCACCTGAGGTCAGGAGTTCAAGACCAGCCTGGCCAATATGGCAAAACCCCCATCTCTACTAAAAATACAAAAAAATTAGCCAGGCATGGTGGTATGTGCCTGTAATCCCAGCTACTCGAGAGGATGAACCCAGGAGGCAGAGCTTGCAGTGAGCCACTATCATGCCAGTGCACTCCAGCCTGGGCAACAGAGTAAGACTCTGTCTCAAATAAATAAATAAAGAAGACTCTGTCATAAATAAATAAATAAGACTGTCTCAAATAAGACTCTGTCATAAATAAGACTCTGTCTCAAATAAGCAAACTAGCTTCCTTTTCCAAAAAAAAGGAATAAATTAGGTCATAATTCTAAAAGCCTATCCTACTTTAAAATTGTTTATTCAGGTTCAGATGAAAAGAGTGGACTAGTAAGCCACTGAAGTGGTTTAGAATCTCCTGCGCCTGCCCTAATTTTAGAAAGTTGAGCACTTTATGATACAGTTTTCAGAGTGGTTGAGAATGGAGTGTTGAGCAATGCAAGGGAAGCTGTGCAGTAGGTAATGGATTAATGGGGCTGGATTTAGCAAGTCTGGTCATTTTAAAGGCAGTTTTTGAATGTGTTTCTTGTCGTTAAAATACTCATTGTCGCATTTTATTTTTAAATTGCAGGTAAACAAGTGAGAACCAAACTTTCACAGGCATTTAATCATTGGCTGAAAGTTCCAGAGGACAAGCTACAGGTATTAGGCAACTCTAATCTCATTACCCCCAAGAAATTAATAGCTGTCACATAAAAATACTTCTAGTTCTTGATTGAATTTAGTGATCATGCAAGGTATTATTTTGTATTGAGGTTGCTAAATATTTATTAGTTGTGAAAATTAACACACCTAAGACTTTAATAATCTATTAATTAAACTGATAATGTAAGTTTTGAATAGTTCAAATAAGTGAAATTTTCAATTCTTTTTAGATTATTATTGAAGTGACAGAAATGTTGCATAATGCCAGTTTACTCATCGATGATATTGAAGATAACTCAAAACTCCGACGTGGCTTTCCAGTGGCCCACAGCATCTATGGAATCCCATCTGTCATCAATTCTGCCAATTATGTATATTTCCTTGGCTTGGAGAAAGTCTTAACCCTTGATCACCCAGATGCAGTGAAGCTTTTTACATGCCAACTTTTGGAACTCCATCAGGGACAAGGCCTAGATATTTACTGGAGGGATAATTACACTTGTCCCACTGAAGAAGAATATAAAGCTATGGTGCTGCAGAAAACAGGTGGACTGTTTGGATTAGCAGTAGGTCTCATGCAGTTGTTCTCTGATTACCAAGAAGATTTAAAACCACTACTTAATACACTTGGGCTCTTTTTCCAAATTAGGGATGATTATGCTAATCTACACTCCAAAGAATATAGTGAAAACAAAAGTTTTTGTGAAGATCTAACAGAGGGAAAGTTTTCATTTCCTACTATTCATGCTATTTGGTCGAGGCCTGAAAGCACCCAGGTGCAGAATATCTTGCGCCAGAGAACAGAAAACATAGATATTAAAAAGTACTGTGTACATTATCTTGAGGATGTAGGCTCTTTTGAGTACACTCGTAATACTCTTAAAGAGCTTGAATCTAAAGCCTATAAACAGATTGATGCACGTGGTGGGAACCCTGAGCTAGTAGCCCTAATAAAGCACTTAAGTAAGATGTTCAGAGAAGAAAATGAATAATGTTAAGCCATTCTGGATTGGGCCTCATAGCTTATTTTAGTTAATCATTTTTTTGTCTTTTAGCCTATCATCTTTTAAAAATTTGGTCCAAGCTGTTATTCCCCAAAAACTGAGTAAATAGGTGAGTACGGGTGATGCAAGTGATTCTGTTTCAATTTAGAAAAACCTCTATACAGATAACCAAAAGTCGGAAGAATCAAAAGAAGCCACAGTTATGTAGGTCTCATTTGAACATCATAATTACATTGGGAGAACACTGTCACCAACTCTGCCCTTCTACCATCAATGTTGTGTTTATTCTGTCAATAAAAAAGACTCGCTTCCAGGAATTTTTATCTATATACTTTCTAACTGTACTATCTGGGCAATTCCAAGCCAGTTTCTTTTAGCTAGCTGGTCCAAAGACCTCAAATTTCTTTTTTTGCTAAACGCTGCTGCTAAGAATATCTCACTGTCCTCCCTGGAAACCCCCTTACTGAAGTTTTCTATGAAAAGGCTGATAGTGATAAACAGCACTCCTGTCCTTTTTCTTACATTTTCCTTTTTTCCTTCCTCTCCACCCCACAGATTTTGCTTTTTAACCAAGGTGTCTTTGCTTGATGAAATTCACATGCTAGTTTTAATTCTTTTTTTCCTCCCTTGTAATACAACATTTGTGTGCCCCAAACTGGTTAACATCTGGGTACAGCATTGCCTGTCCAATTGGGAAGTAGAAAAAGAGTGTATGGGGTATTTTAGAAGGGAGCCTTTGAACCTTATAATATTTCCCCATCATTGATAGTGACAATCTTAAAAGGGTTGTTTTCTTACCTCAAGTCCAAAAGCATGGGAAAATGCCCATTTCCTTCCCACCCACATCACTATCCCCCTTGAAGATAATAGGTGCTAGAATGGAAAAGGAGTAGGCATCTTTAATCTCCCTGATTAAATGAAAGAAAGTGTTAGCCTGAGAGTGCCTGACTGAAAAGTAACCAAAAGCGTAATATCAAGCACTACTTAGCTTTTTAGTGCCTTAACCCTGACCCTGTTACCCATGTTGTGTAATTTCTAGACCCCAGCCACTGAAGTTATCTGTGGCCCAAGAGGAAGGACACACACAAAAAAGATACTGATTTCAATATATCAATAGTTGATATCCCAAAATAAAAGTTTATGTTTCCCTTAGAAATATATTTTGCTACAGAAGGAGCAGCCTTGAGAAAGAAAAAAATTAACAAAAAAAAAGAAACATAATTTTGCTTGATTGGTTCTATAGTATGTTATTTAGGATCTATTTACCATATACTTGTATGAGAAATCCCCACCCAAGCATTCAACATAAATCTTTGAAAAGTTGGGTGCTGTTTTTACTAACTTAAAATAGTTTAAATCTCCCATTTTAATAGTTATAAGCCCCTTAAAATGGATATTGATGTTATAGTATGGAAATTTGAACTTTATGAACCCCTATTTTTAAAAAACATTTTAAAAAATCTGACGTAGAAACAAAATATCTACCTTTTAAGTATAAAAATTGGTTAGGTAGGTGTGTTCCTTGCCTGTCAAATTAATTTTGGCATGATGCTCTTCATTATTCGTCATTTTTATCTTGCCTTTGTCAGTGACAGAAATATTTGGCACTGAATTAGGGACATTTTTTTTTTTTGAGACGGAGTTTCACTCTTGTTGCCCAGGCTGGAGTGCAATGGCATGATCTCATCACTCAAACATCTGCCTCTCGGGTTCAAGTGATTTTTCTGCCTCAGTATCCCAAGTAGCTGGGATGACAGATGTCTGCCACAACACCCAGCAAATTTTTTTTGTAAGTAGAGGGGGTTTCACCACATTAGCCAGGCTGTTTTTGAACTCCTGACCTCAGGTGATCCACCCACCTCGGCCTCCCAAAATGCTGAGATTACAGGCATGAGCCACCACGCCCAGCCTCTTAATAGATTTTCTGGCCAGGCGCGGTGGCTCAGGCCTGTAATCCTAGCACTTTGGGAGGCCGAGGTGAGTGTATCACTTGAGGTCAGGAGTTCAAGACCAGCCTGGCCATCAGGGTGAAACTCCATCTTTATTTAAAAAAAAAAAATAGATTTTCTAATGTTTTTACGAAAACATTTATGTTTGATAACAAAAAGTATAATAATTTTTTACATTTGTTCAATGTATTGAACCCTGAAACTTAGCCAATTAAGGTTCGAAAAGATCTGTGAATAGAAAGTGAACTGACCCAGCATGGTGGCTCACACCTGTAATCCCAGCACTTTGAGAGGACGAGGCAGGCAGATCACAAGGTCAGGAATTCAAGACCAGCCTGGCCAATATGGTGAAACCCTGTATCTACTAAAAATACGAAAATTAGCCAGGTGTGGTGGCGAGTACCTGTAGTCCCAGCTACTCGGGAAGCTGAGGCAGAAGAATCGCTTGAACCCAGGAGGCCAAGTTTGCAGTGAGCTGAGACTGGGCCACTACCCTCCAGCCTGAGCTACAGAGTGAGACTCTGTCTAAAAAAAAAAGTGAACCAAAATAAAATTGTAGCGTTTAGGCCAGGTGCAGTGGCTCACACCTGTGATCCCAAGACTTTGGGAGGCCGAGGTGGGTAGATCACTTGAGGTCAAGACTTCAAGACCGGGGAGAGTGCGGCTTCCAAGCTGGCCAGGCCCCCGGTAAGTAAAAAAAAAAAAAAATTTAAAAAGGACTTCAAGACCAACCTGGCCAACATAGTGAAACCTCATCTCTACAAAAAAACAAAAATTAGCAGGGCATGGTGGTACATACCTGTAATCCCAGCTACTCTGGAGGCTGAGACATAAGAATCACTTGAACCCAGAAGGCGGAGGTTGCAGTGAGCCGAGATGCCACTGTAATCCTCCAGCCTGGGCAACAGAGAGAGACTCCATCTCAAAAATAAATAAGGCTGGGCACGGTGGCTCACACCGGTAATCCCAGCACTTTGGGAGGCCAAGGCAGGCAGATCACAAGGTCAGGAGATTGAGACCACCCTGGCTAACAGTGAAACCCCGTCTTTACTAAAAATACAAAAATTGTAGTCCCAGGTGCTTGGGAGGCTGAGGCAGAAGAATTGCTTGAACGCAGGAGGTGGAGGTTGCAGTGAGCCGAGGTCACACCACTGCACACCAGCCTGGGTGACAGACCAAGACTCCGTCTCAAAAAAAAAAAAATTGTAGCATTCTATAAATGCAATAGCACTAAAGATAAAGTATATAAAATTTAAGACAGTTATACCAATTAGGAAAAAATCTGAATATAAACTGATAGTTCAGAGGAAGCCAAGAGAGGATTCAGCACCATGAAAATGTCATTAATATTGGAGGAAATTCTCAATTTATTGAGACTGCAAGTCACCTATGAGTATCAATGAGGAAGTTGGAAGAATTTGATGCAGTTTCCTGTGTTGCATCATGGCTCCAATAGGAATATATTATTTAGTTAGTGACTGCTGCAACCAACCAAAGATGACACCAATAATTCTCAGCTGGATTGGAATGTCATAGCATATATGGACAATTCATGTTGCCTGACTTATTGGATCTCTTCTTTCAGCCCATCTTGCACATAACTGCCAGATTAATATTATTGCTTTTATGTTGTATACTTCTGTTCAAAAATCCTTTATAGGACACTTCAGCTTCAGAGTCAAAGCTCTCTCCAATCTGCTTCCCATCTGATCTCCCACCATTCCTTAATAGCCTTTACTTCACCTAACCCTATCTATTCATTCTTATCCAGCCAGCCACAGTGGCTCAAGCCTGTAATCCCAGCACTTTGGGAGGCTGAGGCAGAAAGATCACTGGAGGCCAGGAGTTCAAGACCAGCCTAGGCAACATGGCGAAACCTCGTCTCTACAAAAAATAGAAATTAAAAAATCAGCAGGTTGCTCCTGCCTGTGCCTATCAGGTGGATCACTTGAGGTCAAGAGTTTGAGACCAGCTTGGCCAACATGGCAAAACTCCATCTCTACTAAAAATACAAAAATTAGCCAAGTGTGGTGGCACATGCCTATAGTCCCAGCTACTCAGGAGGCTGAGGCAGGAGAATCACTTGAACCCAGGAAGTGGAGGTTGCAGTGAGCTGAGATTGCGCCACTGCACTCCAGCCTGAGCGATGGAGCCAGACTCTGTCTCAAAAAAAAAAAAAAAGATATCCTACAAGTTCTCATATTCATGCCTGTGTTCATAATATGTCTGAAATGTTTCCCTAGCCACTCATTAAATGTGCTGTATCTCTAACTTAAAAGTTGTAATTTCTTGCTGAAAACATCTCCAAATCAAAATGTCTGTAACAGGCCGCGCACGGTGGCTCATACCTGTAATCCCAGCACTTTGGGAGGCCGAGGCAGGTGGATCACAAGATCAGGAGTTCAAGAGCAGCCTGGCCAAGATGGTGAAACCCTGTTTCTACTAAAAATCAAAAATTGCTGGGCGTGGTGGCTCACGCCTGTAATCCAAGCACTTTGGAGGCCAAGGCGGGCAGATCACCTGAGGTCGGGAGTTCAAGACCAGCCTGACCAACATGATGAAACCCCGTCTTAAAAAAAATAATAAAAAGAAAGAAAGAAAATTCAAAAATTAGCCAGGCATGGAGGCACACACCTGTAGTTGAGCTACTCCAGAGGCTGAGGCAGGAGAATTGCTTGAACCCCAGAGGCAGAGGTTGCAGTAAGCTGTGATTGCAGCACTGCACTCTACCCTGGGCAACAGAATGATGAGACTCTGTCTCAAAGAAAAAGTCTGTAATAAATGACAATGTAACTAAAACAAACCCATCCCCTTTACCCAGATAGAAAATGAGTAAGAGAAGGATCTTAGCTAAGGATTTAATAGAGACCTTACAAAGCAAAACTTAAATATGGCCTTTGGTTAACTAAAGTCCTTCAAACGCTATGACTGACTCATTACAAGGTCTTTTTGTTATGCCTTACAAACCCATTGCACTCTGATGGTGAGGTGCTGACTTCATAGTAAGGCAGCTGGAAAACATCTCTTTAACATGGATTCATGGCAGTATTTTTCCACTTTGAATAATGTAGCACGTCCTTTAAAAGAAAAACAATATTCTTGGACCTGTACGGTTGACCTAGATTATTTTTTGTTTTACTTAATATATAAGAATTATATTTGCCAGGCGCAGTGGCTCATGCCTGTAATCCCAGCACTTTGGGAGGCTGAAGCAGGTGGATCACCTGAGGTCGGAAGTATGAGACCAGCCTGACTAACATGGAGAAACCCCATCTTTACTAAAAATAGCCAAGTGTGGTGGCGCACACCTGTAATCCCAGCTACCCTGGAGGCTGAAGCACAAGAATGGCTTGAACCCAGGAGATGAAGGTTGCAGTGAACCGAGATGACACCACTGCACTCTAGCCTGGGCAACACAGCAAGCGTCTGTCTCAAAATAAATAAATAAATAAACCTGCCAATGGCTTCTATGACCCAGAGATGAGATGCCCCTGGCCACCTCTTAAATCTCCTAGAAGGCTGGGTGCAGTGGCTCATGCCTGTAATCCTAGCACTTTGGGAGCCTGAGGTGGGTGGATCACCTGAGGTTGGGAGTTTGAGGCCAGCCTGACCAACATGGAGAAACCCTGTCTCTACTGAAAATACAAAATTATCTGGGTGTGGTGGCACATGCCTGTAATCCCAGCTACTCGGGAGGCTGAGGCAGGAGAATTGCTTGAACCCGGAGGCAAAGATTGCAGTAAGCCGAGATCGCACCATTACACTCCAGTATGGGCAACAAGAGTGAAACTCTGTCTCAAAAAAAGAAACAAAAAAATTTCTGGAATACAGACCACTAATTGCTGAACGCAATGGAGATAAAGCCATAGCTAAGATTATGTAGAGTTTTGCTGACAAGGGATACGACAGATTCAGCAGAAACGTGTGGTAGGCAGAATAATGACCCCTCAAAGATGTCTACATTCTAATCTCCAGAACCTGGGAATAGAGGGTGTTAGGTTATATGGTAAAGAGGAATTCAGGCTCCAGGAAACAAGGTTTCTAATCACATAATCTTAAAATTGGGAGGCCACACATAGGAGTTTACAACGGCAATACCAGCACTTTGGGAGGCCAAGGTGGGAGGATTGAGGCCAGGACTGAGACCAGCCCTGGCAACACAGCAAGACCCCTGCTCTGCAAAAAATAAAAAATTAGCCAAGCATGGTGGCGTGTGCCTGTGGTCCCAGCTATTGGTGGGAGGATCACTTGAGCCCAGGAGGTTGAGGCTACAGTGAGCCATGATCATGCTGCTGCACTCCAGCCTAGGTAACAAAGCAAGACCCTGTCTTAAAAAAAAGAAAAAAAAAAAAAAAGGCCAGGCACGGTGGCTAACGCCTGTAATCCCAGCACTTTGGGAGGCTGAGGTGGGCAGATCACAAGGTTAGGAGTTTGAGACCACCCTGACCGATTTGGTGAAACCTCGTCTCTACTAAAATACAAAAATTAGCTGGGCATGGTGGTGGGCTCCTGTAGTCCCAGCTACTTGGGAGGCTGAGGCAGGAGAATTGCTTGAACCCAGGTGGCGGACTTTGCAGTGAACCAAGATCACGCCATTGCACTCCAGCCTAGGCAACAAGAGCAAAACTCCATCTCAAAAAAAAAAAAAAAAAAAGAGGCCAGCTATGGCTGGGTAGGGTGGCTCACACCTGCAATCCCAGCACTTTGGAGGCTGTGGCGGGTGGATTACCTGAGGTCAGGAGTTCAAGACCAGCATGGCCAACATGGTGAAACTCTTCTCTCTATAAAATATACAAATATTAGCTAAGCATGATGTCGGATGCCTGTAATCCCAGCTACTAGGTAAGCTGAGCAGGTGAATCTCTGGAACCCGGGAAGCAGAGGTTGCAGTGAGCCGAAATCATGCCATTGCACTCCAGCCTGTGCAACAGAGTAAGACTCTGTCTCAAAAAAAAAAAAAAGAAAAGGAGAGACTAAAATGCAGGCTGCGAGACTGCCCTTCAAAATAGAAGAGGGAGGCAGAACTGGGTTCTCTGCTTCAGAGTCTCAGGCTGCAATCCAGGTGCCAGCCAGGGCTAGGTTCTCCTCAGAGGCTCTTCTAGGGGAGGATCCAATTTCAGGCTCCCTCGGCTTGATATAATTCATTTGCTTTCAGTTGTAGGATTCATAGCAGATTGCTTCTTTGAAGCCAGGAAGAGAGACAGAGACAGAGAGAAGCAGGCTCTAGTACCAGGCAGCTAGCAAGACAGTCTTAGAAAAATGTAATCATAGAAATGACATCCCATCATTTTTATCATGGTCCATTGGTTAGAAGCAAGTCACAGACCCTGCACACACTCAAGGAAAGGGGATTATACAGGGGCTAAATACCAGGAGGCAGGGGTCATGGGGCCACCCTAAAGTCTGTCTCAAGGGTGTATAGATTTGTTTTTGTTTTGTTTCATTCTGGCAGTAGTTAGGAAGAGAATATGAAAAGATAGGGGCAGCTGCCTGTACATTGGACGAAAATATGCTGAAATTGATGGGGACAAGTCCAGTCTACCCCCACTCCAACTCTAACTTCAGTCATGCCAAAGAAAGAGATACGGAGATTGGAGTTATTTCCTCGCCATTTTATGACTTAACTGCCTGCAGAACACTCTGTAGATCTAATGAACAATACAAAAAGATGAAACAATAGAATGCAGAAGGCTGGGTGTGACGGTTCACGCCTGCAATCCCAGCACTTTAGGAGGCCAAGGCCAGCCGATCACTTTGAGCTCAGGAATTCGAAACCAGCCTGGCCAACACAGTGAAAACCCATCTCTACTAAAAATACAAAAATTAGGCGTGCTGGCGCAGGCCTGTAATCCCAGCTACTAAGGAGGCTGAGACAGGAGAATCACTTGAACCTGGGAGGCGGAGGTTGCACTGAGCCGAGATCACGCCACTGCACTCCAGCCTGGGCAACAGAGTGAGACTCGGTCTCCAAACAAAAATAAAAAAGAATGCAGAAGAAGTTTGGGTTGTAGTGAGTTGAACTCTTGTGTTTGTGATCAAGGAAGTTACAGCAAACAGGTGAGAGTTCAGAAGATTTTCAGGAGAGCTGAGAGAAGGTGGAGGAAGCCACAGGTTCCAAACTTTAGATGCAAAAATGAAGGGTGATAGGGTTTGGATATTTGTTCCCTCCAAATCTCATGTTGAAATGTGATCCCCAGTGTTGGAAGTAGAGCCTAGTGGGAGTGATTCTATCATAGGGGTAGATCCCTCATTAATAATTTGACATCATCCTCTTGGTGATAAATTAGTTCTCCCTCAGTCAGTTCATGGAAGATCCAGTTATTTAAAAGTATGTGGCACCTCCCCGCTAGCTTCTCTTGCTCTGGCTCTTGCCGTGTGACAAGCCTGCTCCCACTTTGCCCTCCGCCATAATCGTAAGCTTGCTGAGGCCCTCACCAGAAGCATATGCCAGCACCATGCTTTGTGTACTGTCCAGAACCATGAGCCAATTAAATCTCTTTTCTTTATAAATTACCCAGGCTTAAGTATTTATTTTATATTTATTTATTTTTTTTTTTTGAGATGGAGTCTTGCTCAGTCACCTAGGCTGGAGTGCAGTGGTATGATCTCAGCTCACTGCAACCTCCGCCTCCCTGGTTTAAGCCATTGTCCTGCCCCAGCCTCCTGAGTAGCTGGGATTACAGATGCGTGCCATCACACCCGGCTAATTTTTGTATTTTTAGTAGAGATGGGGTTTCGCCATGTTGGCCAGGCTGGTGTCGAACTCCTGACCTTAGGTGATCTGCCCGCCTCGACCTCCCAAAGTGCTGCGATTGCAGGTATGAACCCCTGAGCCTGCCCAAGTATTTCTTTATAGCAACACAAGAACAGCCTAACACAGAGAAAACCACTAGTCATCCCATTCACCCCTTTCAGTTTCACAACTCATCCAAAATAACCTCTCAGTGTTTGTCATTTGTTTTGTTTTTGTTCATTTGTTTTGAGATGGAGTCTTGCTGTGACCCCCAGACTGGAGTACAATGACATGATCTTGGCTCACTGCAACCTCCGCCTCCCAGGTTCAAGGAATTCTCCTGCCCCAGCCTCCTGAGTAGCTGGAGCTACAGGTGCATGCCACCACACCTGGCTGATTTTTGTATTTTTAGTAGAGACGAGGTTTCACCATATTGACCAGGCTGATCTTAAACTCCTGACCTCAAGTGATCTGCCTGCCTTGGCCTCCCAAAGTACTGGGATTACAGATGTGAGCCACCATGCCTGGCCCTTGTTTGTTTTTTTATACTTAGCATAATTATTTTGAGATTCATACATGTTGCATAGATCAACCATTCACTCCCTTTTATTGTGGAGGAATATTCCATCTATGAATATACTGCAATGTATTCATTCATCTGTCGATAAACACTTGAATGGTTTCCTCTTTGGGGTTTATCACAAATAAAATTACTGGCCAGGCACAGTGGCTCATGCCTGTAATCCTAACACTTAGGGAGGCCGAAGCGGGAGGATCGCTTGAGCCCAAGAGTTCAAAACCAGCCTTGACACCTCCTGGGGTCCCTCACTCTTACCCGCAGTTCTACCCTGGTGGAGTGGCTGGTGGGGGAATTGTGTCTGAACCACCAGTGGGTCCCAAGGGGTTAGGGGCTGCCTCATCTGTGGGGGCCCCAGGTGGGAATAAGCAGAACCCCAAATGCGCTACCTCCTTTTCAATATCAGATAGCTCTGGGATTGGTGGTACTCCCCCAACAAAGATGTCTAACACTGCAATGGGTGATAGGAACCTATCCTCTGCTTCACCACCAGCCACCTTCCCCCATGTGGCACCAAACCTGCCTCCCCCATCTGCCCAAGCCCCCCTCAACAATGCATCATCGGCTGGGCATGGTGACTCATGCCTGTAATCCCAACACTTTGGGAGGATGACACAGAAGGATCACTTGAAGTCAGGAGTTCAAGACCAACCTGGCCAACATGGTGAATGGGACCCCATTGGGTTGCTGAGGCACCTCGCCACCAGCAGACCTTCAAGCCAGCCTTGCCCACTGTGGGACCTGCCACCTGCAAGCCCTCAGGTGTCATCTCTGTCATCACCACCTGTAGCCCCTGCCTCAGAGTTACCCCTAAGCACTAGACGGATCAGCAGGAGCTTGCTGAGGAGTATGAGACCCCTAAGAGCACAGTGCCCCCAGCCTGCAGCCCCCACCTCCTCCTAAGGAGGTAGCCCTGCCCAGCCATGCCAGTCAGTCAGCCAAGTGAGTGGGTATGAGAGGGTGGGCCTAGAGGGGGAGTTATGAAGGGGCGACAGAGAGTGGCACAGGCGGGCCTTGTATTTATGTGGTGGATTTTATTGTTTTTGTTTGTTTGTTTGGGACGGAGTTTTTTTGAGATGGAGTTTTGCTCTTGTTGTCCAGACTGGAGTGCAATGGTGCAATCTTGGCTCACTGTAACCTCCACCTCCCTAGTTCAAGCAATTCGCCTGCCTCAGCCTCCCAAGTAACTGGGATTACAGGCACATGCCACCACACCCGGTTAATTTTGTATTTTTAGTGGAGATGGGTTTTCTCCATGATTATCAGGCTGGTCTTGAACTCCTGACCCAGGTGATCTGCCCGCCTCAGCCTCCCAAAGTGCTGGGATTACAGGTGTGAGCCACCACATCTGGCCTATGTGGTGTTTTTATTTTTTATTTATTTATTTTTTGAGATGGAGTCTCACTCTGTCACCCAGGCTGGAGTGCAGTGAGACTCTTGGCTCACTGCAACCTCTGCCTCCCAGGTTCAAGCGATGCCTCAGCCCCCTGAGTAGCTGGAATTATAGGTGCATGCCACCACGCCCAGCTAATTTTTGTAGAGACAGGGTTTCACCATATTGGCCAGACTGGTCTTGAACTCCTGACCTCATGACCTACCTGCCTTGGCCTCCCAAAGTGCTGGGATTAAGGCGTGAGCCACTGCGCCTGGCCCTATGTGGTGTTTTTATTTTATTTTTTATTGAGACAGGGTCTTGCTTTGTCACCCAGGCTGGAGAGCAGTGGTGTGATCATGGTTCACCGAAGCCTTGAACTCCTTTGCTCAAGCAATCTTCTCACCTCAGCCTACGTTCCTGGAGCTGGGACAACAGGCACATGCAGGAGCAACCGGCTACTTCTTTTATTTCTATTTTTTGTAGAGATGAGGTTTTGCATTTTGATGCCCAGGCTGGTCTTGAACTCCTGGCCTCCAGTCATCCTCCTGCCTTGGCCTCCCAAAGTGCTGAGATTACAGGCATGTGCCACCACGCCTGCCCTATGTGGTGTTTTTTGAATAATTAATGCAGTGAAAGGGATTTATAAACAGATACCTGGTTGTTTTAATTTCCTCTGGAAAAAACTTCCTTAAAAAGTCTTAAGGCCAGGGCCCCTTTCCCTGTCTTATCTTGCACCCCAAAGCCTTCCTGCTCCAGGCCTGAGTGATTGATGCCTGGACTTTCCTACAACTCAAGGACTTTGCAGCCTGCACAGGATCTGCTCTTTCTCTGCCGGTGACAGACAGGCTCTTAGCAGCTCCCAGCTTGTCGCCAATCTGGAAGGCCCCTCCTGTTTTACTCTCTGTCACCCCTTCGTATCCCCCCTTCCAGGCCCACCCACTCATACCTGCTCACTTGGCCTACTGACTGGCATGGTTGGGCACCACTACCACCTTAAGAAGGGGCGAAGGCTGCAAGCTGGGAGCACTGGGCTCTAGGGGGTCTCATAGTCCTCAACCAGCTCCTGTTTGATCTGTCTGGATTTATTTATTTATTTACTTATTTAATTTTTTTTTGAGACGGAATCTTGCTCTGTTACCCAGGCTGAAGTGCAGTGGCCCGATCATGGCTTACTGCAACCCCGCCTCCCAGGTTCAAGTGATTCTCCTGCCTCAGCCTCCCAAGTAGCTGGGACTACAGGTGCATGCCACTATGCCCAGCTAATTTTTATATTTTTAGTAGAGACAGGGTTTCACTATATTGGCCGGTCTTGAACTCCTAGCCTTGTGATCCGCCCACCTCGGCCTCCAAAGTGCTGGGATTACAGGCGTGAGCCACCGTGCCCAGCCTTTTATTTTTACTATTATTATTTTTTGAGGCGGAGTCTCACTCTGTCACTCAGGCTGGAGTGCAGTGGCGTGATATTGGCTCACTGCAACCTCCGCCCCCCAGGTTCAAGCAATTCACCCACCTCAGCCTCCTGAATAGCTGAAATTGCAGGCAGGTGCCACCATGCCTGACTAATTTTTGTAATTTTAGTAGAGACACGGTTTCACCATGTTGGCCAGGCTGGTCTTGAACTCCTGACCTCAAGTGATCATCCACCTCGGCCTCCCAGTGTGCTGGGATTACAGACGTAAGCCACCACGCCTGGACTTTTTATTATGTTTTTTCGAGACCGGGTCACACTCTGTCACCTAGGATGGAGTGCAGTGGCATGATCTCAGCTCACTGCAACTTCCGCCTTCCAGATTCAAGCGATTCTCCTACCTCAGCCTCCCAAGTAGCTGAGATTACAGGCGTGCATCACCAGGTCCAACTAACTTTTGTTAATAGAGACCAGGTTTTACCATGTTGGCCAGGCTGGTCTTGAACTCCTGTCCTCTGGTAATCTGCCTGCCTTGACCTCTCAAAGTGCTGGGATTACAGGTGTGAGCCATGGTGCCTGGTCTTGTGGGGCTTTTAGAAGCTGCAGCTGTGCCCTCCCCACTAGCTGGGGCTGGGTGGTCTCAGGCTGCTTTCACCAGCCACTGGCAGGGTCTGAGCATGCGCTGTCTCCACCCCAGGAGGGTTCAAGAAACACCTGAGCCTGGCTTTGACTGCGCAGGTGCAGCTACTTGTACTTGACGCCACTGAAAGGCGTCACCCGGGCCAAGAAGCGGGCGGACCCCATGGAGGAGGCGCAGTGCCAGGAGGAGCAGCACGCCAAAGAAGTGAGCGGGAGGATGAACGGGACTGTAAGGAGTGGGGGCTACAGCCTGCTAGGTGAGTGCCTCAAGAGATGTGCCTAATTTAAAAGCGAAGCAGGCCAGAGCTGTGACTCATAATCCCAGCACTTTTCAGAGGCTAAGGCGGACGGATCAGGAGGTCAGGAGTTTGAGACCAGCCTGGTCAACAAAGTGAAATCCCGTCTCTGCTAAAAATTAGCTGGGTGTGGTGGCATGTACCTGTAGTTCCAGCTACTAAGGAGGCTGAGGCCGGAGAATCATTTGAACCCAAGACGTGGAGGTTGTAGTGAGCTGAGACTGCGCCATTGCACTCCAGCCTGGGCGACAGAGCGAGACTCCATCTCAAAAAAAAAAAAGCCAAGCTGTTTTCCAGAATGTTTGTGTCATGTTACATTCCCAACAACATGAGAGAGCCAAACAATATGAGTGCTCCAGTTAGTTCCTCCATACCCTTATCAACACTTAGTATGGTCAATCATCTTATTTATTTTCATTTGATTTTGAGACAGGGTCTCAGTTTGTCGACCAGGCTGGAGTGCAGTGGCATGATCAAAACTCACTGAAGCCTCAACCTTCCAAGCTCAAGTGATCCTCTCTTTAGCCACCTGAGTAGCTGGGACTACAGGCTCACACCAGCATGCCTGGTGCATGCATATATATATATATATATATATATATATATATTTTTTTTTTTTTTTTTGGTAGAGAACGGGTCTCTATGTTGCCCAGGCTGGTCTCCAACTCCTGGGCTCAACTGAGCCTCCCACCTTGGCCTCCGAAGGTGTGGGGATTACAGGCGTGAGCCACTGTGCCTGGCCGTTTGGGTGAAATTTTGAGTCAAAAAAAACTTTCGAGACAGGGTCTGGCCCTCTTGCCCCAGCTGGATTGCACTGGCATGATGGCTCACTGCTGCCCCCGCCTCCTGGTTTCAAGCAATAAGCTTTATTGTGAGTCAACCAACAAAGAGACAGGAGTCCAGCTCAAATCTGCCTCCTTTGCTATTGTGAAGTCAGTACTTTTTACATTTTTTATTTTTATTTTTTGAGCCTGTTGCCCAGGCTGGGGTGCAGTGGCATGATCTCAGCTCAGGCCATTGCAACCTCTGCCTCCAGGATTCAAGCGATTCTCCTGCCTCAGCCTCCAGAGTAGCTGGGACTACAGGCCTGAGCCACCGCGCCCGGCCGAAACTGAACCTTTTACAGGATTTAACTCACTTCCGTGGTACCTAGTAAACTGGAACACGCGCGTTTCCTGGGTTGCTCTGCCATCCCAGGTTTCAGCAATGGGAAATCGCTTGGACCCCTGCTCAGCGGCGGGGCTCGGGGTATGATGCCTCTGGCCTCCAACGTTGTGGCTGACTTTCACATCTATGCTCCAGGGGCCGTAGCTCACTTCCGTAGAGGCGGGACTTCCGGCCTTCCTATAGCATTTCCGGCCAGAGCTTAAAGCTTCGGGCTGGAGAGTGTGCGGGAGGTGCCGCGGTTCAGAACACCTGGGTTCTCCGCGGGCAGGTGAGTTTCAAAGGTTCGGGGAGCTTCCGGAACGAACGTTCCTGGCCAGTGAGTCTCCCTGCAGTGCTCTCGGCCTTTTCTTTCTTCAGTTCCTGGAATCTTCCCAGATTGCCAGAGCCGGGCGTTGCCTGCTCGCTGCGGCTTTGACCCAACTCAGCTGTGCCCGCCCGAAGGGCGTGCGAAGGTGAGGGCGTGTGTGCCGGGAGGCGGGCCAGCTGGCTGGGTTGGGACCGCCCTGCCCCTCCTGGAAGGCCTTAGGAGTAGCCGGACGTGATCCCTTGCATTTTAAGCTTCTCTCGGAGAATTGGCATGTCACTTTGGAAGAGGTGAAAATGGTACAGGCGACCAACAACTTTTACAAGGTGTCCTCTTAGAGGAACAGCCCCGTCCTTCCGAATCATTTGACATTGGTTATGACGGAGAAATAACCTTAAGTAGGTGGAGAGCACTTAAAGCAACTATTTTTTTGTTTGTTCGAGACGGAGTCTTGCTTTGTTGCTCAGGCTGGAGTGCAGTGGCACGATCTCGGCTCACTGCAACCTTTGCCTCCCGGGTTCAAGTGATTCTCCTGCCTCGGCCTCCCTAGTAACTAGAACTACAGGCATGAGTCACCACGCGCGGCTAATTCTTGTATTTTTAGTAAAGACGGGGTGTCTTCATGTTGGCCAGGCTGCTCTCTAACTCCTGACCTCAGGTGATCTGCCCGCCTCGGCCTCCCAATAGTGCTAGGATTACAGGTGTGAGCCACCGCGCCTGGCCTAAAGTAACTATTTTTACTTGGTGTTTACTACCAAATGGGGACTGTTCTAAGTTGTGGGTGGATCCAAATGCTTGTATGATAGCCTTATCCTCAGAGAAGCAGTCTTGGCGGGAAGACAGGGTTAACAAATTGCCAAACTGTTAGAGAAAGTCGAGGTGTGGAGATGAAGAGAGAGGACTTCTCTTTTGTGTGGCATTAATAAAGCCATGGCCACTGACGTTTGATATTTGTTTTATAACGTTTTTCATCTTTTTAAGTTTTAACTTGTCTGTATGCTCATACTTTATGTGCTGTTGTAAGCAGCATATCCCTGGGATTTTTTTTTTTTTTTTTAAATCTAAGTGGATAGCCTTTTTTTCTTTTTTTTTTTTGAGACAGAGTCTTGCTCTGTTGCCCAGGCTGGTGTGCAGTGGCCCAATCTCAGCTCATTGCAACCTCTGCCTGACGGGTGCAAGCAATTCTTCCACCTCAGCCTCTTAAGTAGCTGGGATGACAGGCACGCACCACCACGCTGTTAATTTTTTTTTTTTTTTTTTAATTTCGCCATGTTGGCCAGGCTGGTTTCGAACTCCTAACCTCAGGTGATCCACCTGCATTGGCCTCCCAAAGTGCTGGGATTACAGGTGTGAGCCACCATGCCCGGCCCAGCCTGCCTTTTGACTGGCAGGTTTATTGGATTTACATTCATTGTTACTATTGTAATATTTGTTCAGATCAAAATCTTTGGTATCATCCCTGATTAATCTCTTTCATATATATCAGCAAATCCTATGGACTTTCCACCTTCAAAATCTTCAAAGTCCACACTCCCAAGCTCTTCTCATCACCTTCACTTGTTCAAGTTACATCGTCTCTCACTTGAATTACTGCAGTAGTTTCTGCTCTTTCCTCTTTCAGTCTGTTTGTATCACAGCTTCTCGACTGATCCTTCTAAAAACCATGGCAAAACCTGGTCTCTACGAAAAGTATAAAAATTAGCCAGGTGTGGTGGTGGGCGCCTGTAATCCCAGCTACTCAGGAGGCTGAGACAGGAGAATAGCTTGAACCTGGAAGGCGGAAGTTGCAGTGAGCCAAGATCGCACACTGCACTCCAGCCTGGGCGACAAGAGTGAGACTCTGTCTCAAAAACAGAAAAAATCAGATGTATCTCTTTCCTCTCAAAAATCCTCCAAGGACTACACATTTCACCCAGAGTAAAAGCCAAAGTCTTTAGAGTGGATTATTCATCTGAAGTTTTATATAGTGTGGCTCTGCTTCGCTTTTGATCTCATCTTGTTCCAATCTCCTGTTTGCTCCACTCTGTGGCCTACTGAAGCACATCCTAGTCTTGGGATATTTTTTCTTGGTATTCCTTTCCCTCATATGTCCACATGGTTCAGTTCTTTACCTCTCTTATATTTTGGGAACTATTACCTTCTCAGGGAGGCCTTCTCTGACAAGCCACTGTCATCTTTAACATATCCATTGCACTCATTATCCTTGTGCTTATCGTATGACATACCGTGTGATAGAGTCATTTATCTGGGTTATTATGTTTTCTCTCACTGGCATAGAGGGTTTATTAGGGAAGGTGTTTTTCTGTTTTGTTTACTGCTTTATTCCTTTTTTTTTTTTTTGAGGCAGAGTCTCTGTTGCTCAGGCTGGAGTGCAGTGGCGTGATCTCTGCTCATTGCAACCTCTGCCTCCTGGGTTCAAGCAGTTCTCTGCCTCAGCCTCCCGAGTAGCTGGGATTACAGGCACCCGCCACCATGCCCAGCTAATTTTTGTATTTTTAGTAGAGACACGGTTTTACCATGTTGGCCAGGCTGATCTTGAACTCCTGACCTCAAGTGATCCACCTGCTTTGGCCTCCCAGAGTGCTGGGATTACAGATGTGAGCCACTGTGCCTAGCCTTTTTTTTTTTTTTTTTTAAAGATCTCTTATTGTACTTCCTTGTAAAATCCATTACTGTTATATTCCAATTGCCTAAAATAGTATCAGGCTTTTAGCAGGCACTCCGTAATATAATTGTTGACTGAATAAATTTGGGGTTTTTGCACCATCTTCTACACTTTGTATTTTCTGTGCTTTATTCCTCCTTTCTTGTCTTCCTCCCCTTACTTTTTTGTTTTTGAGACAGGGTCTCCCTCTGTCATCCAGCCTGGAGTACAGTGGCACGATCTCGGCTCACTGCAACCTCTGCCTCCTGGGTTCAAGTGATTCTCCCACCTCAGCCTCTTGAGTAGCTGGGATTATAGGCACGTGCCACCACAGCCCGGCTAATTTTTGTATTTTTAGTAGAGATGGGGTTTCACCATATTGGCAGATGGTCTCAAATTCCTGATCTCAGGTGATCCACCCACCTCAGCCTCTCAAAGTGCTGAGATTACAGGCATAAGCCACCGTGCCTGGTGCCCCCCCTCCTTTTTTTTTTTTAGACGGAGTTTTGCTCTTGTCACCCAGGCTAGAGTGCAACGGAACCATCTTAGCTCACTACAACATCCATCCCCTTGGTTCAAGCAATTCTCTTGCCACAGCCTCCCGAGTAGCTGGGATTACAGGTGCCCGCCACCATGCCCAGCTAATTTTTGTATATTTAGTAGAGACAGGGTTTCACCACGTTGGCCAGGCTGGTCTCCAGCTCCTGACCTCAGGTGATCTGCCTGCCTCAGCCTCCTAAAGTGCTGAGATTACAGGCATGAGACACATGGCCTTTTTTCATATTATTTGCACAACAGGGTCTCGTTCAGTTGCTCAGGCTGGAGTACAGTGGTGTGCTCAGGGCTCACTGCAGCCTTGACTTCCTGGGCTCAGTTGATTTTTTTTTAACCTAAACCCCCCAAGTAAATGGGCCTATAGGCGTGTACCACCACACCCAGCTAATTTTTGTATTTTAATTTTTAATTTTGCTGAGCATACTGAATTGAATCTGTTCATAATTTTTAGTTTTATTTTCTATTTATTTATTTTTTGAGACAGTGTTTCTCTCTTGTTGCCCAGGCTGGAGTGCAATGGCATGATCACGGCTCACTGCAACCTCCACCTCCCAGGTTGAAGCGATTCTTCTACCTCAGCCTCTCAAGTAGCTGGGATTACAAACAGGCACATGCCACCATGCCCAGTTAATTTTCTATTTTTAGTAGAGATGGGGTTTTACCATGTTAGCCAGGCTGGTCTTAAACTCTTGACCTCAGGTGATCTGCCTGCCTCGGCCTTCCAAATTTCTGGGATTACAGGTGTTAATCACTGCACCCAGCCTGTTTTAAATTTTTTGTTTGAGACAGGTCTGGCTCTTTTGCCCTGCTTGGAGTGTAGTGCCTCGATCTCAGCTTACTGCAACCTCCATCTACCTGGTTCAAGCCATCCTCCCGCCTCCGCCTCCTGAATAGCTGGAACTACAGGCATGTGCCACCATGCCTGGCTAATTTTTGTACTTTTTTGTAGAGATGGGGTTTCACCATGTTGTCCAGGCTGCTGTCCAACTCCTGGGCTCAAGCAATCTGCCAGCCTTGGCTTCCCAGAGTGCTGGGATTACAGGTATGAGCCACCATGCTCGGCCTAATTATAATCTTTTTTTTGAGACAAGGGTCTCGCTCTGTTGCTCAGGCTGGAGTGCAATGGTGTGATCTCTGCTCAACGGGAGTTGGAGACCATCCTGGGCAACACGGCAAAACCCCTTCTCTACTGCAAATACAAAAATTAGCTGGGCGTGGTGGCACACATCTGTGGTCCCAGCTACTCGGTGGCTGAGGCACAAGAATCTCTTGAGCCTGAGAGGTGGGGGGTTGCAGTGAGCCAAGATTGTAGCACTGCACCTTAGCCTGGGCGACAGAGCAAGAATCTGTCTCACAAAAAAAAAAAAATCCTTTAAAGTAATTTTATTAAGTTCTTATCAGTGTTGTATTTTTCTTCCTAGATCTTATATTTGAGATTCTGGATATATTGTAATGAGTGACACGTTGACACTGGATGTCATTGGTCGAAGAGTTGAAGTTAACGGAGAACATGCAACAGTACGTTTTGCTGGTGTTGTCCCTCCTGTGGCAGGTAAGTAATTAGTGTGTGTGTGTGTGTGTGTGTGTGTGTGTGTGTGTATTTTGCAGCTATTTCGGTGTAGGCTTCTCAATAGCACTTTATACCACAAATTTTGAGGAAATTTACCAATTTACAGATGCCTCCTGTATCCAGTTTTATTTGAGTGACAGTATCCTGTGGTATATATGATTTTGTTTATTGTGTGCCATTTAATTATTTAGTGTTGCTGTCTTTATAAAATGAACCTTATATAAGTATCTTCTGAGGAAACTTTAAACAGCTGAAAGTCTTGAAACCTCACAATCTTCAACTCAGGTAATTTTTGTGAAATTTCTTTTGTCATTAATCCATGTGTGTAGGTGTCTAATACAGTTTAAATTGATATACATTACAATTTTTGTTACCTTTTTTAAACTTATTTTTTGGTATAAATTTATGTTGCTACAGCATTGTTTTGCTTGTATTTCTTTCTGATTACGTTAGTATAGTATATAGTTTAATTGTTCTCCATTTTGGATGTTAATTTCTGGTTTATAGTGTAAATAATAATGTAGTAGACTTACTCATAAGTCTTAGTCAACACAAATTTGACTATTTTCTATGTATTACAATTGGCCTGAATTGGTACAGGGGCCTTGGTGATAGATTTAGACCACATGTTCTCAAAGTGTGGTCCTTGGCCAGTGTCAGTGTCATGTGGTTAGTTGTTAGTAATGCTGGTTCTTGGGCCTCACCAAGAATCAGAAACTGTGGTGGTGGGACCCAGGAATTTGTGTTTTAAAACCCCTCCAGGGGATTCTTTTTTTTCTTTTCTTTTTTAAAGTAAAAGCAAGTTTATTAGGAAAGTAAAGGAATAAAAGAATGGCTACTCCAAAGATAGCAGTCCTAAGGGCTGCTGGTTGCCCATTTTCATGGTTATTTCTTGATACGCTAAACAAGGAGTAGATTATTCATGCCTCCCCTTTTTAGACCATATAGGGTAACTTCCTGATGTTGCTATGACATTTGTAAACTGTCATGGTGCTGGTGTGAGTGTAGGAGTGAGGACGACCAGAGGTCACCGCTCATTGCCACCTTGGTTTTGGTGGGTTTTGCTGGCTTCTTTACTGCAATCTGTTTTATCAGCAACGTCTTTGTGACCTGTACCTTGTGCCGACCTCCTATCATATCCTGTGACTTAGAATGCCTTAACTGTCTGGGAATGCAGCCCAGTAGGTCTCAGCCTCATTTTACCCAGCTCCTATTTGAGATAGAGTTGCTCTGGTTCACACATCTGACATTTCCCCCCTCCCTTTTATAAGAGAACCCTTAATCCTAAAGGTTGCAGAGGGATGAAGATCCGTCTTCTGTAACTTCTTCAGGCTGAAAAGGGGCAATGATATTCCTATTAGGAGCTCAGTCAGAAATCATCAGTATGGTAAGAGCCATTCATGACTCTTTTTTTTGAGATGGAGTCTCGCTCTGTTGTCCAGGCTGAAGTGCAATGGCACAATCTCAGCTCATTGCAACCTCCGCCTCCTGGGTTCAAGTGATTTTCCTGTCTCAGCCTCCTGAGTAGCTGGGATTACAGGCACCTGCCGTCATGCCCTGCTAATTGTTTTTTGCTATTGTTGGAGACGAAGTCTGGCTCTGTGGCCCACGCTGGAGTGCAGTGGCAGAATCTTGGCTCACTGCAACCTCTGCCTCCCAGGTTCAAGTGATTCTCCTGCCTCAGCTTCCTGAGTAGCTGGGATTATAGGTGTATGCTGCCACGCCCGGCTAGTCCCCAGCTAATTTTTGTGTTTTTTTTGTAGAGATGGGGTTTTACTATGTTGCCTAGGCTGGTCTTGAACTCCTGACCTCAGGTGATCTGCCCGCCTCAGCCTCCCCACAAGTGTTGAGATTATAGGCGTGAGCCACCGCACCTGGCCCCATTCATAACTCTTGAGTTCTGACAAAAGGTGATATGTGGGCCAGGCATGCTGGCTCACACTTATAATCCCAGCACTATGGGAGGCTGAGGCAGGCAGATCACAAGGTCAGGAGTTTGAGACCAGCCCGGCCAACATGGTGAAACCCTGTCTCTACTAAAAATACAAAAATTAGCTGGGTGTGGTGGTGGGCGCCTATAATCCCAGCTACATGAGAGGCTGAGGCAGGAGAATCACTTGCAACCAGAAGGTGGAGGTTGCACTGAGCTGAGATTGTGCCACAGTACTCCAGCCTGGGCAACAAGAGCAAAACTCTGTCTCAAAAAAAAAAAAAGAATAATTATTTTTCACATAAGCTCTTTTTTTATTTAAATTTTTTTTTCTGAGACGGAGTTTCGCTCTTGTTAACCAGGCTGGAGTGTAGTGGCACGATCTCGGCGCACTGCAACCTCCGCCTCCTGGGTTCAAGCGATTTTCCTGCCTCAGCCTCCCGAGTAGCTGGGAGTACAGGCATGCGCCACCATGCCCAGCTAATTTTTGTATTTTTTTTTTCAGTAGAGACAGGGTTTCACCATGTTGACCAGGATGGTCTCAATCTCTTGACCTTGTGATCCACCTGCCTCGGCCTCCCAAAGTGCTGGGATTATAGGCGTGAGCCACCACGCCC